>CM032466.1:3319662-3340069 GCA_019059595.1 Marasmia exigua
GAGAGAAAGGATGCATATTTTAGGTATTTTGATTGTAGGTATACCATGTGTACCGGCAGGCCTCTGCCGGCGGGATTCAGGAGCGTATAGTGTGGTATTTGAAAAAATTACGGACAATGTAGTATAAAAATAATTATTTAATGCGTAAACATTACAGAAATACGTTCATTAGTTCAAAGGTGAGAAAATGAGTGAAATTAGAAAAACAAAAGAGCAGCGATATTTGAAAAGAGAATAAAATTTTCTTCGCGCCTTAAAAGTAAACAAAGAAGGCTTCATGCATCGAGTCTTTCATCCTCGACACCATGTTTAGGAAAATATAGCAATTATTCCACATGTCATTGAACTTTATTTACCAACTGCTGTAACACCAGAAAGGTGTCAAAATATTAGTTACTTATACCAAAATGAACTTAAATGGTGTAAGAACACTTGCAAGCGTTAATGATCTATAGATCCTAAGTTAAAGGAGTCCGTTGAACTGCCAACAAATGTCACTATGCTAAATTGCATCGCATGTGTTTTCGGATAACATAAGGCAAAAATTAATTTGTAAAAATTAGCTATCCAATAAACCTGTCGCTGTACCGAGCTGTTTCTGGTTTTATTTTATCGGCTGGTACATCCTCGAAAATGACCTTAACCAGGGGGTTAATCAATTGGAATTATAATAATACTCCATGAAAATTTATAGGTTCTGATACTGATATTCCAACAATATTTTTAGGACTGACAAATTTTCCGCTGTATCCCCCCTAGTAATTATTCCACTTTTACTGTAAAATACTTGGAAAACTTTTTGGAATAAGAAGGACTTAAAAGATATTAGAATAAGTACACAATGTTGGAATTGAATGAAGTGATCAGACATTTACTTTAGGTATATTAAGTATATACCTACATGGTACACTTATTTCCCTGAAATTTCCTGTATTAAAAATTTTGTTGCGATCAGCAATGTATGATTTTAAAGTTTGAGTAATATATTAAAGTATTATGTTAGGAAATAACTATCAGAGGAGTAGAAAATAAAAGAAAAATCGTGAAGGTTAACATTAGTTTATTTCCGAATGGAGATCACCGATCCGTCCTAGCACTCCTAGAAACACGGCCGTCGCGTCCGAGTCCCCTTATTGTTCTGTGATGCCTGCCGACTTCCAGCCCATTGCGGGCCGCCTCGACTACTCCTGAATCAGCATACCTTGAGCTTCTTTGCTAACACTCGTACATATTAATACAAACGTAATAAGGTAATCACTTCATTGTGACTAGACTAGACATACCAAATCCTGAGTCTGTGAGCATGTCATTCTCGGTTGCATCCAAACCCGTCGCTACAGAACCCGGGGGACGCTTGTAACAAACAGGGAAACCACACCATCTATGTTTCTACTAATTGTATTATTAAGTCATCACATCAAATATTATAGAGCTGGATCAAAAGAATTTCAAAGTGTCCCTTAGGACACTTCTAGAAGGGAAATGTTATTATAAATTAGATGCATACCTTTCCGATACACTCTCTTAAGTTGGTCATTTGAACTAGATCTAAACTTATGTAGTTATTGGGAAGAGTCATAACGATATTGTAGATTGTACATTATGATATTTTCTTGCAAATATTCGTATACCTACCAGGAGCCCAATCCTCGGGCTCGTGACCTAAAACAAAGTTTTTTTGTATGGTTTTCGGGTGATATCCGCCATGTTCTCAAAATATCACAAGCACGAGAATTGGGCTCCAGGTCAATCGTAGTGAAACACAATACTTTGTTAATATTCTTAAGTAAATAACACAAAAAAATCAAAAGATTGCTATAAATATATCAACTATGTTAATATCTTTTTGTACCTAATAATATCCTTCAACCGATTACGGCTACGGAGGCCAATCTCAATCATCGGCCACGTACGCAGGATATATTACTTATAGTGCTCAAGTGTGAGCGCAAACACAAGTGCACTCTCTATTAACGTGCTTACCGAGGCACGGGGGTACAAGACCGCCCATTTCCAGACACTGGGCTGACACTAAGATTTTCTTACCGAAAACTTAGGTAGATACAAAGTTTTGGCCCCACCCAGGGATCGAACCCGGGTCCTCTTGCGCAGCCGTCGCTTTATAGTGACCCACTAACCACTGCACCGAGGCAGTCAGCCAGTTGGTTTTGTACCACAGTTAGAGAATCTATCTGTAACAAGTATATTTTCTCACGATGGTTCCCTCATCAGGTGAATCCTGAGATTCGAACTAGTAACCTCCCGTTCGGAGTACGTACGTTCCAAACCTCTGAGCTACTATCGATCGTTGAGTAAATAGTTTTTTAGATTTTCGCGTTGCATTATAACTATAATGTATAATGTATGTATAAGTCCGCTCGTGACCACGGCTGCTGTAACGTAGCCGAAACGTCGGGCCAAATATGTGAGTACACATATTTGGCTCGTCGTCGTGGTAATCCCCGTATTGATACATTATAGTGATCGTTGAGTTGAGAATATACCTATAGCATTATATAACAAGAGCTTTCGTTAAAAGCTTTTTTTTTAATTCTAATCAAATTCCACGGACACTGGTTCCGTGCCTTTTTTGTGCTCGTTTTTTAAGTGTTACAAAATAATTATGAAATTTGCTCCGCGATAAAATTAAACTAAATTAAATTACAATAACAATCTTAAGTTTAGGCAGTCATGCATGGTTACTGTTTATCCGTTAAAAGCTTTTACTCTTACTAGGAATTCTAATTACTCATACTTACCTCCAAATACTTCCCCCCTTTATATTTTCAGTGGTTTTATGCCCCTTTCACAGATTTTAATCTCGCCTTCAGATAAATCTTAAAAAGATACAAAAAATATATCTCTCAAAAACGTGTGACGTCAGGAGATGAAAAATGGCGGCGGCATAAGCGCTAAGACGTGATAGGTGCGGGCGGACAAAAAGCCTGTGTTGCATTGACGCTGGCGCCCTCTGTTTGCGGCTCGCTATCGTTTCAAAGTATTTCAGCAGTCGCGTGAATTACTTAACATTCGATACAAATATATATAAGATATTAAGTTAGTGATAGTGAATGAAAACACCAATAGTTTCTCTGTAATAAAATAAAATATTTATTGAGTAGAATTCACATACAAGCATTATTTACCCATATAACAATTATTTCTTTAGAGACACACGAACAGAAACTTACCTGTAATTAAATAAAAGAAACGACATTTAATGTTCGCAATTACACTGTCGCTCTATTAAAATAACATATTTAAATAAAATAATTATTTCTTTGCTCTTTTAGCAATTTTATCTGAACGTCTTTTTTAAACGTCAAGACGACAGATTCAATTTGACGAAGCATAGAAAAAATAAGTATATCGAAGGAGGTTATACACCTACTAATTAAAAGAAAATTATAATTTTCTTTATATATTTATCTTAAATAGGAACTTCAACTAATATCAGATGGCTGGGACCAAGCTTGAGTAGTTTCTTTTCGAAATCGACAACAACTAAGATAATGATGATTCATAGTTGATTACTGTTCCAATTTACTCTCTCTTTCTCTCCATCTCTCTAAATTTATATCGTGGTAAAGCCGTTACAATTTTACTTTAAATGTCAGAATTCGGATTTTTGTTGTTTTAGTTAGGTCTAATGAAACGATCAAATAATGACAAACGGATCGGATATGATATCCGATAAAATTAGATAAATTCGACCACAAAGTGATAAAATCTAAGCTATATGTGATAAGTAAGGACTTAACTTTTCCCAGTAGGTATAGGCTTAAGTGAAAAAAGTGACATATAAACATGCAATAATTAAACCAAGGCCAAAGACCTTATATTTCGGGTCAGTATGTCTCTCTCTTTATCCATTTGAAAGGAACAGAATTGACTTCGTCTCGAACGTTATCCCGACGCATAACAGCCATTAAAATAGTACCTAATCTAATATCCAGAGCGGGAGTGCACAGCAAATTGTCGATTGTTTGACGTCGGCATTAAAACAGCGAAATGTCAATATTTGCCGGGAGTGCTCGAGGGCTGAGGGAGTAATCCCTCCGCTTAGCAAATACTAGGAGATTTGCCGATGTCTCCTCTTTTGTAGGGCTCTCAGCGCCCTGCTCATTAATAAATATTATGTAGATTGCGGCGCGGCGAATTATTTTGTAGCCTCCATTTGTTCACGATTGAGTCTATTGTGTACCTAAGTACTTATTGTAAAGGTAAACGTTTGCGCACTCAATGAGTCGAGTGGTGATTGAAAAGGTAAAAAGATAATTGTCTTTCCTGCGTTTATGTTAAAATAATGTAGTGTGTTCATGATTTTACACATATATTGGTCTTGCCTAAATAATATAAATAAATAATAATTACTACGCTGTCTCAGCGATCCAAAGTGGGTCTTGGCCTCCGACGTCAAAGTTCGCCATTTTTGCGGTCCTGTGCCAATTCCGCCCAATCGTACACGTTGAGTGCTGCAAGGTGTTGGTGTCCAAGTTACTAAGCAGGGTTATTAAGATTCGCGTCTACAAGACAGTCCTTAGACCATTAGTAGAAGTCCGCTCGTGACCACAGCTGCTGTAACGTAGCCGAAACGTCGAGCCAAATTATGTGAGTACACAATGTTGTTTCACATAATAAATATCGTGTTAATCCCCGTATTGATACATTATAGTTAAAATGCAACGCGAAAATCTAAAAAACTAGTCATTAGACCAATCTTAATGTATGGGTGTGAAACTTGGATACTAACACTGAAGGAGGAAAATCATCTGCTGGTGGCGGAACGGAAGATACCCCGAAAGATTCTGGGACCAACCAAAAGAGAAGATGATTGCTGGAGGCACAGGTTCAACCAGTGGATTGAAGACCTAAAGTTTCTATTTAATTTTTCAATTTTTTTTTTCAATAAGTTAAATCATTTTTTAATTTTTATTTATTTATTTCAAAAAAAATCTGTATCCTAAGTAACAACATTTTACGTGAAAGTTTAAAATCGTATGCAAACAACACTTTGATCCTTTTAAACTGTTGTATCCCGTATAAACGGATTTCTATAAAAGGCAGGGACCGGTAAAAGTTTGCAAAGGAAAATATCATGAAAATATTGAAATCGAGTGTCAGTCACGACAATAGCACTGGAATGAAAAACTTTAACCTGCGCCGCGCGGCGATTGGACCTGACGTACTGGAGTAAATAACAGTAAGTTTTCTTCCACCACTTCACTAAGGAACACTAGATCTATACATGGTGTATCTGTGAACATTTACGACCCAATTGGAACAGTGGTAGTGAACACTGCCTCTGATACAAGGGTTGCGGGTTCGATCCCCGCACAGTACAAACATTTGTGTGCATGAACATGTTTGTTTGTATTGGTCTAGGTGTTGTGTACTATGCATTATAAGTATGTATTTACAAAAGAAAAGTATTATATGTATATATTTGTAATCCCACTGTTGGTTCTGATATCCGTACCACAGGTGTTTGAGCTACCTATCTCGGAGTCAGATCAATGTATGTGATGTTGTGAAATATTTATATTTATTTATTTATTTACATCCCTCACACCACGTGTTCTACCTTCCATTCTGAACAACATTTGTTCTAATGACTTTTGACAAATTCGCATTAAAAAATTTCAACTTTTCATACAAAGTCGGTCACGTGACTTGGTGATCTTGTATGGGGAGTCGAAAAAATTTTCGAGGAATTTCGAAGAGTCCTAGAACAAATGTTGTTCAGAATGGTTGGTAGTGGTTAAAAGGATATAAATGTTCACAGATACACCCTGTATATAACGCCAAAAGCCCGCTCCACACTTAACACGTACACGAAATGTGCAGCGGATTCGCAAGTCAAAGCCATGTTAAAGAAAAGTCATTCAAAGTAGATTTTTATTTTACATCAGACAAAGCTCCTTTTTAAATAGCAATATTTTTTCTGGACTTAAGACTAGCTTAAAATCTGAAAAATCTTATTAATTTATATGACGGCTTGATGCAACAATGGTAGTGAACGCTGCCTTTGGTCCAAGGATTGCGGGTTCGATCCCCGCACAGTACAAACATTTGTGTGCATGAACATGTCTGTTCGTATTGGTCTAGGTGTTTTCTATATAATATAAGTATGCTTTTACAAAAGAAAAGTATTATGTTATTTGTAATCCCACTGTTGATTCTGATATCCATAACAGAGGTGCTTGAGCTACCTATCTCGGAGTCGGATCAATATATGTGATATTTGACCGTGGGAGAGCCACGTTTCGGCATGAATGGGTCGGCTCGACCGGAGTGATACCACGGCCTCACAGAAAACCGGCGTGAAGCAGCATTGTGCTTTCTTTCGCTGTGTGAGTGATGGTAAAGGAGGGCCTATCCGGGGGAAAGGGAGGTTTAAAGGTTGGCAGTGCACTTGTGACTCTACTGGTGTCATGGGTGTCCATAGGCTGCGGCAATCGCTTACCATCAGGTGATCCATCTGCTGATCTGACACCTCATCATCAGCCCAGTTAAGTCCCCACTGCTGGGGCACGGGCCTCCCTCAATCACACGAGGGGTAATTGCCATACTCACCACTCTTGGCAGACGGGTTGGCGAGGGTTTTGAAATAAATGCAGAGTTTTCCTTCTCTGGGTGCTGATGATCATGCCAGCAGCTTTACCTTAGTCGCCTTTTACGTCACCTCGGTAAGAGTGAGGGTGGCCTATTCTACTCTGCCGGGGACCACACGGCCCTGACACCTATTACACAACAAAAAGAAGTCGAGGATAACATGTTTCACTGCGACTCCCTTCACTGTGGACATCGCGTCCCGCGCATTATTTATGCCCACCGTTGGGGCATTAGTCACACTTCAGCAGCAGGCCCTTTGTTCAGCCGCGAGATATATGGAAGGCGTAGAGGTGCGCGACCTAAATCATGTTAGTTTTGGAGGGCCGAGGGACGCGGATTTTGTTTGCAAATGTTATTTATAGGCCGCAATTGATTCTCGATCGTGTGGCAATTTTGGATAGGATTTTATTTGGAGCAATTAATTTTGGTGAGGTGTTTTATTGGGTTGCGCCGTATGCGATTCATGTTCAGCCAACTGAAGGTTAAAATCAAATAAAAATCACTCTGAAATAATAATAATAATCACGCAAGTTTAGCCAAGGCTGTAAAGAGCAGTTAATAATAGATTCAGTAGCGATGAAACAAGCTCTTACAAGAAAAAGAAACATCCATACAATGTACATAGATTATAGGAAAGCTTTTGACTCTGTTCCTCATAGCTGGCTAATCTCTGTCCTCGAATTATATAAAATACACCCATCAATAGTGAACTTCTTACAAATAATAATGGGAAAATGGCAGACAGTTTTGAACATCAAACAATCATCAATAACAACTGAACCAATCAGAATCGAAAGAGGCATTTTTCAAGGAGACGCATTAAGCCCTCTCTGGTTTTGTCTTGCGATTAACCCACTCTCCAAACTTCTAACTGATACTAAATGCGGTTTCAAGCTCAAAGACACCAACTCACACTTCACTCTATCACATTTACTCTACATGGACGATATAAAGATGTTTGGAACCAGTAAAGAAGAAATATACAAGCTTGCTGAAGTTACAGAAGAATTCTCCAAGGATATTTGTATGAATTTTGGAGTTGACAAATGCAAAATATTTTCAGTTAACAGAGGCAAAGTAGAAGAAAATAATTATGTATTAGAAAATGGTGAAATAATCGAATCACTTGGCGAAAACAACTCTTACAAATATTTAGGCTTCCAGCAGTCAAAACAGATTTACCACAGTCAAACAAAAACAGATTTGACAAGAAAATTTCAACGAAGATTGGATCTCATATTAAAAACACATTTAAATTCTAGGAACATCATAAAAGCTATAAATACATACGCTATACCATTATTAACATATTCTTTCGGCATAGTAAACTGGTCACAGACAAATTTAAAGAAATTACAGACAACTATTAACACCAAACTAACCAAGCACCGGAAACATCACCCAAACTCATGCACTCAAAGATTAACCTTACCTCGTGATGAAGGTGGGCGAGGGATCACAGATATACAGAATCTACACAATAAACAAATTACCACTCTCCGCAAATTCTTTCATTCTAAAGCCGCAGACTCTTTACTCCATCACTACACTGTTAAAATTGATAAAAAACTCACTCCACTTAATCTTCACGATACAAACCTTCAGAAGAATGAACAGACTATAGATTCGAACAACAAAATGAACGATTGGGCACAAAAATCACTGCATGGCAGGCATAAAGCAGATCTTAGTCAAGCTCACATCGACAAAGCAACATCCAATAAATGGCTTGTCAGAGGTGAGCTTTTTCCAGAGACAGAAGCATTTATGCTTGCAATACAGGACCAAGTTATCGCTACCCGAAACTATAGAAGATATATTACGAAAGAACCCAACCTCTCCACAGATTTCTGCCGTCAATGTAATAGTGCTAGCGAAACTATACAGCATATCACCAGCGCCTGCAAAGTATTGGCTAACACTGATTACAAACATCGTCATGACCAGGTGGCATCGGTGATCCATCAGCAACTAGCGCAAAACTACCAATTCATACAGAAGAAAACTGCTTATTACAAATATAAGCCGAACCCTGTCCTAGAAAATAGTCAATGTAAAATATACTGGGATAGAACAATACTAACAGATCGCACTGCTCATTTCAACAGACCTGACATAACAGTCCATGATAAACTACAAAATATAGTATATTTTATTGATGTAGCCGTCCCAAACACCCATAACATACAGAGTACTATAAATGAGAAACTTACCAAATACACAGATCTAGCAATACAAATAAAAATACAGTGGAAAGTAGATGCAGTACAAATTATACCTATAGTTATATCATCAACAGGAGTTGTACCTAAAACCCTTGAAAGAAGCCTGGATACTTTGAAAATTCACCACAACATATTATATCTCATCCAGAAAGTTGCAATATTGAACACATGCCGTATCACCCGAAAATTCCTATCAACCTCTCGAATGACAACCATTTAACACAATCGTCATAAAATTTATATACGTATGTTTATTACATATTTATTTAATTACATATCTGATTCCCCACAACATCATTTAACGCTTGGTAAAATACCCGCGTGAAAATGTAAACCCTCAGAAATGAGAGACAAATAAACATTAAAAAGAATAATAATAATTCTCACAGCATCTCATACATTGACCTGATTCCGTATTAAGTAGCGTAAGCACTTGTGTTACAGATATCAGACAACAGAGGAACACAAATATATACTTAAATACATATGTTACACCCAGACACTGAACAAACACAAGTGTTCATCGCACGAATGTTTGTCCAGGGTGGGGATCGAACCCACGACCTTTGGCGTAAGAGGCAGGGTCACTACCAATTGCGCCATCCGGTCAGTCAAAAATAATATGTATAATATCCGGTCAGTCAGATATAATCACCGACGGCTAAGACTTAGGGATCATCAAGAGAAGAGCGAAGGTACGTACTTTTTTTTAAAGATGCCGGCCACATATTAGCAATCTCTCAGATTTCGCGTCAGTCAAAAATAATATATATAATATCCGGTCAGTCAGAAATAATCACCGACGGCTACGACTTAGGGATCATCAAGAGAAGAGCGAAGGTAGGTACTCTTTTTTAAAAATGCCGGCCACATATTAGCGATCTCTCTGATTTCGCGGATGTTAATGGGCGGCGTTGATTACTTTCCATCAGGTGATTCGCTTGCTCGTTTGTCCGCCTCTAGCTTAAAAAAAAAGATAAAAGATAAAGATAAAAGATATTTATTTACCAAAACATGTGTAAAGACATATTACAACAGAGCATAATATGGGTTGGTACAATATATTTAGTTTCAACATGTCCTGCCAACTTTGGCGTGTAAAATTTAAATTAAACATAGATAACTAATTAATAAGTACTTTAAATCATAAAATTAAATTTCCAATATTGTTACTTAATTGTTCAAATCATAAACATACAAGCGTCCATAGGATTCAGTCAAAATTTATCATTAAAAAAATCGTCTACACTGTAATAGCATTTCTCAGTAAGAATTTGCTTAAGTTTCATTTTAAAGATATTTTTATTTAGTAATTTTAAATATTCAGGAAGCTTGTTATAAATAAGGGGTGCCATACATGGGAAACTTTTTCTCAGTAATTTGGTTTTGGCAGGTTGTAGGCACAAACGGTTTCCATTTCGACGGTTACGTACAACTACATCACATACACGCGGAAATAGGTGTGCATTACTTTTGACAAATAAAGCTACCTCAATTATATATAATGACGGAAGTGTCAGAATTCTGTGCTTTGTAAACATTGGTTTGCAGCTGTCCGTCATTTGAAGACCAAACATTGCTCGAATACACCGTTTTTGTGTTTTAAAGACTGTGTCTTTATTTGTCGAATTACCCCAAAAGATTATTCCGTATCTTAAACGAGATTCAACCAAACCATAATAAGCAGACATTAATGCGTCAGTGTTAACTGTAGATGACAGTTTATACAAAGCGAATGAAAGCGTACTAATCTTTTTGCATAGTTCGTCAGTGTGCCTTTTCCAATTTAGTTTTTTATCTATTTGGATACCTAAGAAACGAGCATTATCAACTTCGCTAATTACATTGCCTTTATATGAGACTTTAGTATTGGAAGGGGTATCACATCTTTGACTGAAATGCATAATGTGTGTTTTGTCAATATTAATTTTTAAATTATTATTATTTAACCAGATAATTATTGATTCTAAAGATTTATTTATGTCAAATTGATAAGATTTTATGTCAGTACATTGAATAGTGATAGTGCTGTCGTCAGCGAATAGTGTCATTGGTTGGTTTGTAGATTGAGGTAAGTCATTAATATATATTATGAATAGTAGGGGTCCCAAGACGCTACCTTGCGGAACTCTATACTTCACTACGCGCTCTTTTGAAGAAAACGTTTCCTCATTTTTAGTTTTTATATTTATTTTGGTTATTTCCGTTTTTTGGTAACGGTTACTTAAATAAGATTTTATTAAACTTAATATATTGCCTCTAATTCCGTATGCGTCGAGTTTGTCAATTAAAATTTCATGATCAACGTAGTCAAAAGCTTGACTCATATCACAATATAGCGCACATACTGGTTTTGTCTTGTCTACTTGAGCAATCACATTCTTATAAAAGTCAAAAATAGCCATATTTATTGTTTTATTTTGTCGAAAACCTTTTTGTTCCGAGCATAATATGTCATTTTTCTCTAAATAATCATTTAATTCGTTATAGTAATATTTCTCAAAAATTTTTGAGAATATAGAAATAAAGGCAATGGGCCTATAAAATTCCATTGATTCCTTATCATTCTTTTTGAATAAAGGTTTCACTATAGTGATTTTAAGTTCATTGGGAAAGATGCCTTCTTGTATACTTAAATTTATAATAAAACTAAGGTGATAACATATATACTCATTAACACATTTAATTATTTTAGTAGCAATACCATCATGTCCTACACTATTTGTGTCTTTCAGACCTTTAATAATTTCAAATATTTGAGTTGGAGAACATGGTGCCATAAACATGGAGTTCACTTGTTTGTTACATCTCTGTGTTACGTTATTACCACATCCGTGCAAAGGTTGAATCTTATCAATGAAGTTATTATTGAATGACTCAGCTATCACTTTTGGGTCAGTTATATAATCATCATCAACCTTGATTCTTGAAATAGATTGTTTAGGTATATTATTTTTTGTACTATTTATAATTTGCCACGTCATTTTAGATTTGTTTTTTGAAGTTTTAATATTATAATTATTTTGTGCTCGCTTTGTTAAGGATATTATGTTTTTAAATAGTTTGACATAATTTTTATATTTTAATTTGTTTTCATTAGATGGATTTAGTCTAGATTTCCAGAGAAGATGTCTTTTTTTTTTACTGCACATTTTCAAACCACGAGAGATCCATTTCGTTGATCTAGTTACTTTTATAGTTATTTGTTTAAATGGAAAACACAGATTATAAAAAAGACTGAAATCCTCCATAAAAGTACGATATGCTAAATTTGGATCGACACAGTCGTACACTTCTGAAAAAGACAATTGACTTATGCACATATTAAACTTATTTATGTTCTCGATACTAAAATCGCGTATTGTTTTGCGCCAGTAATTGAATTTAGGTAATTTCTTGACAGGTAATTCGATCAATTGGGCTGTATGGTCAGACAAGCCAAGTTCCAACACCTCAGTCTTACAGTTTCTTTTGAAATCATGGACAAAATTGTCAATACAAGAATTGCTAGCAAGCCTGGTCGGTTGTTCGATGGCCAGCTTCATGTTATAATTTAACAATAAGCATTCCAGTTCAAGGGTTAAACTATTTTTCTTTAAAATGTCAATATTAAAATCACCGGCAATAATAATATTATTACATTTTATACTTGAGATATACTTTAAAAGCTTTTCTAATTTATTAAAAAACATATTCAAGTATTTCGGGTCAGGAACTCGATACAAACATACAATTATAATTTTATAGTCAATTAATTCTATAGCGCAACATTCGAAAATATTCACTAAAGATATCTTTTTAATTTCAACCAATTCTCTAAATTTATAATCCTTTCTAACTAATATACAGGCACCTCCTCTTTTACTATTCGTTCTACAAAAACACTCTGCTAGTACATAATTAGGTAGATGTAGCATAGTTTCGTATCCTGCCATCATAAAATGTTCGGTGATACAGAGAACGTCAACGCTTTTTTTTCTATCCACCAACTCCTGTAGATTAATCATTAGGGCATCGGACTTGCTGAATAACCCTGCAATGTTTTGGTGAAGAATGTTCAGTGTTTTAGTTTCGAAAAAACAATGTTTCCACATCATTAGCTGCTACGTTATCATAGGTCGCTTGAACCTCTGGATTGTGACTATTTTCGACGTTATACATTAAATCATACAAGTCACTAAATAGGGTTTGAATGCCATAATTATTTACAAAACCAAATTTTTTATTAAACATGCTGTAATTATATTCCAAATGTTGATTAGAGTCCAGTAGATATGCATGCTCGTGAGTCATTACATCCAGATAGAGTAGATTATTAAATGATTCAATTCGCCAGTTGAACATGTTGTATACATTTCCGTATTTATAAGTAGGGAGGCATAATATTACATTAGTATGCTTTATCTTCTGCAAGGTACTACGGATGTAGTAAATAAGATCAAAATAATCTCTTGTTGTTCTAAAATCTTGCTCTCCAATCATTATGACGCAATAGTCACTCATAGTATAATCCAACACCTTTTTTTCAATATCCATCAATAAAGATTTAGCGTCGCAATTTGGATATAAATAGTGGCACAATGAACAATTTTTCAAAGTAGTCTGTGCGATATCGAATATTTTATTAGATTTATTGGTGCTTAGTAAGCATACTTTTTTAGAACATTCAATCTGTTGCGATAAGTTTGACATCTCAGTCTTTCTACTATTGATCTCACCATCTATTTTTTTATTTTTTTCTATTGTATTATCTGTCTGTGTTTGTATGTCGTACGTATTTTTATTAAGAGCTTTTTTCTTGGGTGTATTTGATTTTTGTTTTTTAATCGGGCTGACGGCAACTTTTTTATATAGATCATTTTTTGTACTTAACTCATCATTCAATTTTTTTAACTTATTATTTTCCAATGATAGTGATTCTATTTCTATGTGAGCACTATTTAATTGATTAGTAAGATCTTCAATCTGTTTCTTGTATTTACCAATGAGCTCACTGCTGTCTTCGTTTGATAAGTCCGGTAGACTACTAGTAGTGTCATCTAACGTCGAAACGTTGAACGATTTGTCTTTGGAGTCCGATTGCGTACGAGTGCGACGAAATGTTATGTTCTCCAAGAAATTCATATTAGTACTTTTAGAGAAACAACGAAAAATATTTCAACGGACCGGGCCGGGTTTGAACTCGGGGTAAACCGTTCAAGTCGTCCGCAAAACTAGTACCTCGCGCCACTAGGCTAATTGGTCAAGTAGCTTTTTGGTTGAAATTTTGCTTTACATCTAAGTCCTTTACAAGGATGTCTTCTATTAATTTTTTGTAGAGGTAGAGTTCTAAATACATAAACAAAGTTACCCTGTTATACGGTCACAAACACAATCTGCTTAAATTTTTGCTCACTATTTTTGTTACTTTTCGTATCAAATCTCGCTTGTATTTTGAAGATTATACTATCAAAGGATATTTCACTGCTTAGCAAATATTTTTAAAACGAAGTTTTGTTCGTTTATTCACTTTAAACTATTAAAAAATATTTTTATATTAGGAGTAAACGACTCTGACTGTGCACTCTTGGACGGTGGCGCCCTCTGGCTACAACAACTATGTAGAATACATCTATAAAAAACAACTATGTAGAATACATCTATGTAGAACGCCCTATTGGTCTAGTGGTTTAAGTACCGGGCCGTGATCTCAGGGATTCCCGGGTCGAGCGAAAAGTATGTTTCGAATTTTTCGGGTTTGTAATCATCAATCCGCATTTGGCAAACGTGGTGATTAAGCCTAATCCCATCATAGAAGCGAGAACTTGATTTCTATGATGGAGGCCTTTGCACTTTGCCTTTGCCTTTGCAGTGGGGCAGTTTATAGGCTGATTTAAAAAAAATGTAGAATGGTTTATACGCCAAATAACTGGTCGCCATAATGCTAACATCATTATTATATTTCCACACTGCATGTCGACGACAGGGAGCTCAACCTCACATATTGAAATTAAATGGTCGCACTTGGTACGGTTGCAGAGAATTTTTCTCCCGCAAATGCACAAGCTTTGAAATCAGCTCTCTTCAGAGACCCAGTATCCCAGGGGACTTCAGTATGAATCTCTTCAAAAAAGGAGTGTTGGGTTTTTGAAAGGGTCTGCTATACGTTTGCACATTTGTTTATATACTACATTGGTGGCAAACAAGCTTGCGGCTCGCCTGATGGTAAGTGATTACCACATCCTATGGACGTTTGCAACTCCAGAGGACCTCCATATGCGCTACCGACACCTTAAAAACATAAACCCTCTAATTTTTTAAGAACCTCATGCTGTATTCCCCTGGGAAAACCTCTGATGGCAGCTCATTCCATATCAAAGTAATTTGGAGTACAGGCGTATTCGCTTACCGTCAGGCGAGCCGCATGTTTATTTGCCACAATCGTTTCATAAAAAAATTAATTTACCTATGGTGTTGGTGATTTGGCCGTATTATCTATAGTCCCGCTAACAAGGCCGGCCCATTGACGTAATAAACGGCCCCTACGAACCCTCTCTTAATTTAAATACTATTTCCTTGTTGTCGCCGTATATCAATATCTAATACCGGGTGGCATGTTTACAACTGCTCGGCACATTAGCTCGGGACTTCGCTTAACTCCTATTACACCGATTACAGAATAAACAATAATATCCTCCATCCGTGTGCGGGGCATGGCAGTTTTAACAAACAAGAGTTCAATCTAGGTGTTACAGACTGCCTTCTATGCAGAGCATGCATGGAGAAGGAAGAAACAGCCGCTCATGTACTATTAGAGTGCATAGGGGGGCCAGCAATCAAAAGAGCGATGGTAGCTCAATGGATGCGAACGAACCTTCCACGCAGGTGGTCGAGGTTCGAATCCGAGCACCAATGGTTTTTTCAAATCTATGTGCGTATTTCTACCATTACCATCTGCTCGGCGGTGAGGGAAAACATCGTGAGGAAACCTGCACGTTTCGGAAAAAGTTTCTGAAACATGTCACCATGATTCAGTTGGTCTGGTTACCCTGTTAAAGGATTGCGAAGGTCAGACGGCAGTCGCTTCATTGTAATTACCAGACCGCCCCAATCCTGAATCGTGGTCTAAGCGTACCCTGGGCTCCAAAGCGACAGCTTTGGACGCAACCGTGAATTACGCGTTGAGATGAAGAGGGGTGGCCAGCAACCGGCCACACTACCTGAGAAACCCAGGCAGTCTCCAGGAAATCTTCAGCAACACCAAGGCGCTGATAGGTTTCCTTGAAGAACTCTGCTGGTTGGAATGACATCGGCCGACTTCACCCTCCGTTCGCGAAATGGGCATAACTGCTGCCCGATTGCGGAAAAGCCCGCACGAAGAAGAAGAAGAGGATCCTCCAACCGATTACGCCTACGGCGGCCAGTCTGAACGAACAGCCACATACCAGGATATATTATAGTGCTTAAGTGTGTCCGCAAACACAAGTGCACTCTCTATTAATTTTCCCATATAATCCGATGTGACACCAGTGTGACACGACCGGAGAGGAATCGGGCGCAGTACCAACGGCTTAACGTGCTTTCCGAGGCACAAAGGTACAAGACCGCCAATTTCCAGACTCTGGGCTGACAATAAGAATTGCTTAACGAAAACTTAGGTACACATTTTTGGCCCAGCCCAGGGATCGAACACGGGACCTCCTGCGCAGCCGTCGCTTATAAGGCAGGTAATGAATAATAGGGTTTTAATAAATACTTTTCTGATTCTTTTACTGATTCACGGTAGAATTTATCGACTTTTGAAACCACTATTTATCATTTTAAAAACTGATTTAAGTATATGAACTGTTTGGGTATAGCAATAATTTGCAATTTATTCTTAAAAGTAAATAATACACTTAAAATTTTTTCGACAGTCTTCGGGTGGGATATGAACCCAAGATCTTTTGCTAGCCGGGCAACTGCTTTGGTATGTCAACGAATTTTGTAAGTGCTTTTTGCTTCGCCGTGAGCCGACGATAGTTTTATCAATATTTGTGTACCTACAAATATTCAGTGGAAATATTGTTACAAATATTTTACCACCAGTTATGATGGAACTGCTTAATTAATATGATTTTTTTGGGTATAGCAATCATTTGCAATTTATTCTTGAGTAAATAATGCACTTATGTTATAAAAGTGTTTAAGCTCCGCCCTTGAAAATGTTCTGAAACGTCGAATAATATTCGTCGATTTAAGCTTTGTATCTTTGTATGTTCGGAGTTTTGGATGTTTATATTACTTAGAGCCGAGTTTACCAACTTTTCAAACGACGGTAATCAAACTTTAACCGTGCTTTAACATTACTAATCAGTGGTTAAGGCACTTTTAAAGAAGGATTACCGTTGTTATGAAGTTGGTAAACTAGGCTACGAGTAAGTTATGTCTCAAAATTATGTAAACACAATTTCGAGTTTTAAGACTCTATTAGGTCCTAGTAATTTGTTACCTGACGACTCACTCGATACACAAAAGCAGTGTTAAAAACGATACATCATACTATCAGGATGACTTTGAGAACCTTCATTGCACAAATAAACACCGAATTTGTTCACTAATAACCACTAGATCACTATTGAGATACTAATTAAAAACTTTTGAATTCATCAGCCCACGCATGGTGTTTGACTCCAGTATCCTGTCAAAGATGTTGAACCGAATCACGCGTCGTTCGGTTCAATAGCAACTGAAACATCATTAGATATTCAGTCGTCAATGCTCTCGGACGTGTGACCAAGTTAATGTTATAATATAAACAATAATTTGCAACATCGTGACCTAGTCCTACGCGGAAGAGTAATAAGTGTGTCAATCTGTACATTTGTAGTAATTAGTGCCATGTTTTGTGTCAGTTAAATAAAATTGGGATACAAACATTCCTAAACTAAGTATAATGGAAGGGAGCCCGTTTAATCGGAGTGGGCTCACGCGCCGCAGCCCTCCACCTACCCCCGCGCCCCGACCGTCAGCAGAACCCGCCGCGCCCAGCAAACAAGAAGACGACCCCCCGGAAATAATATCTACATCTGACCTTCAGAACTGGATGTCTTTCATCGAGACCTGCCTCAAGGAAGTATGTACAGTTTCTACGGAGGGAAAGTTGAATTCGGACCAAAAGTTGCGAATAAGTAACCTTTGCAGAAAGGTGAGCAATGGAACCTCACAAATAGCCGTCCACTATCAGTCCCTAAAACAAAAAGCCATTCAGACCCACATCTCCCTCCAAGCCCTCAAAGAAAAAGTAGACCTGTCACAGCGCCTCCAGGACCTCAAGAAAACCATTGAAGTTTCCTCGATACCTGCTAGTGGAGCTAGCTCGTTTGCCGACATGGTTAAAAATAATCCAAACAGGTTTGTCCAGCCCAATAAAGTTAGCTCGGTAGCCATTTACCCTACCGACAAGCAGAAACGGTGGAGTTATCATCAGCACCGAGACCAAAGACGATATTGATAAGCTCAAACATTCTTCGCAACTTGCCACTTCTGGCCTTACAGTAAATGAAACGCAGAAGCGAAAACCGAGAGTCGTTATCGTCGGAGTGCCTGCGGCTATGCAAGAGGCGGAAGTGCTAAACTGTTTGTATCAACAGAATCTAGCTGGAAATCAGGAGGCGACACTTGAGTCATTTTTGTCCAGCGTCACGCTGAGCCACAAATCGGGCAAAAAAGAGGCCGAGACCTGCAATCACATTATAGAAGTTCCTGCTCAGATACGCAAGGCTCTTATCACAAAGAACAGAGTATTCGTGAACTGGTCCTCGTGCCCAGTAAGAGATTTTACTCTCGTGACAAGGTGCTACAAGTGCCAACAGTATGGCCACGCGGCCAAGACCTGCCGAGAGGAGTCCAGCACCTGCGGCCACTGCGGTGAAGTAGGCCATGTTCTAAAAGACTGCACAAAGAAGTCCGAACCACCCAAATGTGCGACATGTATGCGTTTTAAAAAACCCTGTAACCACAAAACCGGTGGTGACGAGTGCCCCGCCAAAAAGATAGCCGAAAAACGGTATATTAACACAATAGACTATGACGGCGCCTAATAGAAATATTACCTAATAGTAGGGGAGCCCAAGAGGGGATTTCGGGATTTACTAAAGCGCGGCAGATTAATATACAGTAGGATACCTGGTACCCGGCTACTTACTTCCACCAGATATGAGCCTCATTTATAAGGACGCCCGTAAAGGATAAAGGATCAGATTAGTAAAAAAAATTGTTCATTTGAAATTTTCGGGCGCGTCAGATTAAGGTAGGGGGAGTTAGTTATATTCTAAAACATCTATATTCCTCTAATCTGACAATTTAAGGGTGACGTAAAGAAGGGGGAGGGCTACGAAGTTGAAAAAAAAAAACGTCATCTCGACATTCTCGAGCGTGGTTAAATTTTTTTTTATTTTGAAGGGAATAGATCAAGATTTATGAGAAATATATAATCTGACGATTTCCACAAGCCGAAGTAATAAAAATTAATTAATAAAGTTTTATTCGTGCAACTACGCGATGCCTGTATTCCCCTCTCCGCGTTTCTATTCCTCTCTCACTTTTCCTCTATCTATTGCTCTCTGATTCCGTCCCTACTCCACTCTGGTTTCTGTTGCCATGACAGCTGATCACAGAGACGCGTTCACGACTTGTAGTTTACAACGTATTACCAACGTTTTTGTTTATTTCATGATTTTAATACATGTTATGTGAATTAAAGTTCATAAATATTAACTATGAGTGATATTAATGTGCAGTGTGTATTTTGTGGTGAAACAACTTTACAAAAAACAATTAAATTTACATTAGAAACATTACAAAAATGTATAAATATTTTAGAATATCGTCGGAATAATAAAAAAAAAAAATGCTTACAAAAACTTAATTTTTTATAATTATTTTGTTGTAAATACAAGTATTCTTCTAAAAAAATTCACACTTTTTAATTTGCATGCTATTTCTTGAGCTTTTCAATTAATTAAGTTTCATGATTTAGAAAAATGAAAAAAAAATTTTTTTAATTGTCAGATTAGGCGTATCCCTCCAGGTAATCGTCAGATTATGAGATATTACGTCCAGGGCATTAAGATGAACCATATATATCTTAATCTGACGCGCTTGAGTAGTTCAAGATGACGATTTTTTTTTGCACATTCTAATAATGGCCGTGAGCTTGCGTCACATCTGAATCGTCAGATTATTACATAATAGCTTTTTTTAAGTTCACTTAACATTCCCTTCGAAAATCTGACGCGCTCGATTAAATTTTTTTTTTTTCATTTTTCAACCCTTACGTACGACCACCCCCATCATGAAAACTATCAGATTAACATACGTACATGTTTGAAAAAACGTTAAACATAGATTCTATCAATATCTGACACGCTCGAGTATGTCCATGCAACAGTTTTTTTTTACATTTTTGAAAATCTATAGTTGCTCCCCCCACCGATGAAAAGGTATATATCATAATGACATTTTTTTCTTCTTATCATCTAAGCTTTGCACTCAATAAGTCTCAATGACGCTCGAGTAAATCCCGATTTAGCACGGCGGGCTCCCCT
>CM032466.1:3344569-3381278 GCA_019059595.1 Marasmia exigua
GAGCAAAACACTGATTTTCAGCTTAAGCCACGTGAGTACACGTGGCGCACCATAGATACCGAGTCATGTCATTGGAAGTAGGTACAATAATGGCTAATTATTAACATCTTAATATCATAATTATGTCTAATTAAATTAAAAATTGATGATGCCTTATTCAATTGAATATTATAATTATCATAAATTTTAAAATTATGATTGTCTATCAACAGATATTGGTTCTAAATTAAACAAAATGATTTATTTATATAATTAATTTTGATTCTTAAAACTATGTTAGTATATCCAGTTATTATTATTAGGGACTGGAGTGTGTAAGGATCTCCAGTGTCTGAAAAATGGACCATCTATCCGGTGCGCTACCACTACCATGAGGCTGTTGCCGCTGGCTCGTGTCCGCCGCGCCATCGAGGCAGCCCTTTTGCGCATAATCGTACGCTCTACGTAAATGGAATAAGCCTTCTGGTATTGTGCTAAATGTGATTTTTGTCAAATGCACAGATATTTTTGGTAGATTTTAACGCTAAAATTATTTTGACGTTGAATCTTTGTTTCAATAATGGACGTATTTAATTAATATATAATGGAGACTACATCCTTATATGTTTAAATGCCTTGGTGAGCGCAGTGGCAACTGAATCGCATTTAGAAGCGAAGGCTGCAGTTGGGGTCGCGGGTTTGATCCCTAAACCGAGTAATTACCTACGCTGTTTAGTAAAGAGGCTAGGCTGTTGATTGGACCGCTAATTAGGTAAGTAACTATGATATTGTCAGCTATGGTCATACGCGAATTTTCCTGACCACAACATATTTAATAACCTATTAATTACCAAACATGCAAAGCTTTTGCTAATCCCCTTGGTAATGACTATAGCAACTGCGCAGTATAAAGTAAATCAGTAGCTCAGGAAAAATCGGCCTCTTGCGACTTGGACATAAACATAGTATGCCGCTTTGAGGGGCAATTCTCGTGCAGTCGGTTTTGAAGTCGAATTTATAGATTACATACATTCGTCCATACAAATCGCTATCTCGACTTCAATGTCGAGTGCTCGAGAATAGGCCCTCTGATAGGTCTTGTAAGACGAATGTGACACAAGTCGCATGAGACAACGCTTTGTCAAAGAATGTGTGTTGGTGTAAGGGAAAGGAGGCCTGAGTGTCAATTCTAGTGCAATCGACATTTTTTTTATGTCATAGGTGGCAAACGAGCAGACGGATCACCTGATGGTAAGCAATTGCCGCCGCCCATGGACACCCGCGACACCAGTGGAGTCACAAATGCGCTGCCAACCTTTAAGCCCCCCTTCCCCCGGTTTGAGCCTCCGGTACCCTCACTCACGCAGCGAAACACAGCACTGTGCTGCTTCACGCCAGTTTTCTGTGAGGCAGTCGTATCACTCCAGTGCTCGAGAATAGGCCCTCTGTATTTACTCAGCAGCGGGTACTACCGGGCTGATGACGATGATAAAGTAACGTCTAGAGGTCTAACGTAAAGAACTAGAACATTCGACAAGAGCGCTTCCAGTGATCTTGCAAAGGAACACTAAAAACTAGTATACAGTGCGAGGTCCCATCTAGCCAATAGACAGTTACTCGGTTTGTCATGAAAGCTACTTTTTAGTGCGTTCTTGAAAGTTACCTACTCGTAAGTGACGTCAAAGTGTTAAGTGTGAGTAACTGCACTGAGACAGACTCGTACGCTTGCTAGCAATATGTTAACCAGTCTTTAGGGACAATGAGTGTGACGGTCGTACGCCGTTTCATCTGGAAACGGCGTACGACGGAACACACTCATGGTTTTAACACTATCATCTGGTTTTAACACTAGAAATAAACACAGGCTCGCGATTCCAAATCTGAAGCTCCAAAAGATTAATAGTTCATTTGTTGGTCAAAGTATTAAAATGTACAATAAATTGCCACAAAATGTTATTGAGTTACCAACGCATAAATTTAAATCCCACGTGAAAACCTGTTTAATGAGTAAAGGATACTGTAAAATTGTACTTTACTTAAATGATAAGAATTCATGGACATAATGACCTCCGTGCTTGCACACGTGTATTATTTTTATAATTAGGTATTTACTGGAATCATTAGTATTCATAATTAATCAATTTTAATAAATTAGTCTTAGCAGCATTTATAATTGTACACAAATTTATTAGTATTGATTATTCAACAATTGACAAGATACTAACCACCTACTATTGTACACCTCGTCCTGCAGTTTATTAGTATTGGATTAAGTAACTACTACTCTGTGAAATATGAGGAGAACCTAAGTAGTTATGCTAACTCAAATGTCTCTGAGGTGGTGGCATTATGTGGCGGGTCATTACATTCCCTCTAATATGGTTGAGTGAAATGATGGCTGACACATACTTCATACTTGTGAACAGGTGCCACCTTTGGGGACTGGTCCGCTTCGGTTTACCTCATATTTAGCTTTTAATTTGCTTCATTATATTTTGTGTTGCATTAGACTGTATGACTTCGTATGAGATAATAAACTATTGTATAAAAATTTGGCGATTAAAAAGAGTAACTGGCGAGTTTCTTGCCGGATCTTCTCGACCAGAAACAACTTTCCGAGCCGGTGGTAGAATCGCATTACGTTTATTTACTTTTTTTAGTATATTTTATGTACCAACATATATATGTATTAACATGTAAATGATTACATTAGTACTTACTTATAAATAGTTTTAAATAAAACAAATGTACGACGATTTGTAAGTGCTGTGTACAAGGCTATGCAAATAAAGAATTATTTGATTTGATTTGATTTCAAGCTCACCCCACGACCTCTCCCACTATGGACGATGAGGGAGAGTCCCAGGAGTTTTAGTCGGTATACCCCCGCCTTCTGCGGGGGGGAGTCTGACATAGCCCATCCGTTTACAGACGGATGGGTATGCGTAGCGCATTTCTCCTGGGTCACCAAAAAAAAAAAACAAAAAAAAAAGGTTTCTGTGGTATCATACCAGTGGAAACGAATTATTCGTCATGAAGCATGGCTCATCCACGTTTATGATAACTATGTCGGACTGATTATATATAATCAGAGTGGTTTTTGTTTGGTAGTGAGGGCCGGCATACTGTATGCGCATTCTACTATTGAATATAGGTTCTGTCTCATATCCGTAACACAGGTGCTTGAGCTACCTATCTCAGAGTCGGATCAATGTATGTGATGTTGTGAAATATTTATTTAAAAAAAACAAGAAAAAACACAAACAATAATTACCTTGTGGTGTGGTCCCCAGGTGCCGGTAATGACAAGCTGAGACTAATCAATTGCGAATAAAAAGCTCTGATTGGCTGCTGGAAACTTTTTAACTCTCCTTCGCCGGCCTCCGGTACGCTCACTCACTCGGCGAGGCACTGATTTACACCGGAGCTCTGTGAGGTCATGGCATCACTCCTGTGAAGTCGGCCTTTTCTTGCAAAAGCGTGGCTCTACCACGGTATTTCGAGTTGTTGGTTATATAAATAGTGTGTTTGCTGACTGGTAATGACTGCGGGCATAATTTATGCGCACTACCGGGTGGTGGCGTCCCCAGGCTCCGGTAATGCCAAGCTGAGACTAATCAAGTGCGAATAAAAAGCTCTGTTTGGCTTCTGAGCTCTTTTTAACTCCTTTTCACCCCGTTGGGTCTCCGGATCCTCACTCACTCGATGAAACACAAGTAGGCACTAATTCACGCTGGAGTTCTTTGAGGTGTGGTCTCACTCCAGTCAAGTCGATCTTTTCTTGCAGAAACGTGTCTCTACCACGGTATTTCGAGTTGCTGGTTATATATATAGTGTGATTGTTGACTGGTAATGACTGCGGGCATAATGTATGCGCATTACCGGGCGGTGCGGTCCCCAGGCGCCGGTAATGGCAAGCTGAGACTAATTAATTGCGACTAAGAAGCGCTGATTGGCTGCTGGACACACGCTGTGGACAGCTTGAGCCGCGTGCCGGCACTAATTTTGGATAAAGTGTCCTGAGCCATATGTCGCCTATGGACAGTCGCTTGGGTACCTAGGAACGAGGATAGATAGATATACTTTATTGCACTAAAAAAAAACAAAACTTAAAAAAACTAGGCATTATAGAAACTTAATCGTACAATTTCGGCGGTCTTATCGCTAGAAGCGATTTCTACCAGACAACCTTTAGGCAAAGGACATTTGATAGTAGAGAAGGTAGATTTCTTCCTAAATCTACAGGTATATAGAGTAGGGTAGTAAATAAGATAAAAGATAAAAAATCTTTATTCAATTTCAAACTAATATCAACACGTTTAAAAGAAAACTCAGGGTACTACTTATTGACAAATTTTATTATAATATGCACGAATTTTTAAGCGACAATTTATCAGTAAAATGATTTTCATTATAATTTTTTTTAATTAATAATATTAATTTTAATGTTCATGTATTTATTTATTAAAAATACATTAACATTAAAATTAATAGGGTAACATACAGGATGTACAGGAATATAATTGTAACACCTTAACTTCATTCATGAATGCAATAAACGTAATTGACTTGAATTGTAATTACAACCTAGTAACGCGTTCAATGGTCTAATTGGTAGAACATTCACCCGGATTGTGGAAGGTGTGGGTTCGAGTCCCGCCTGAACACAAGATGAAATTTTTAAGTGTGTTATTTACTTAAGAATATTTTATTACTTGATATTGGTTTGTAATTGCAATCGATTAACGAATGATGACTTGATGCCGCAGTGGCTAAGGTCTATGAAGGACATAAAGTTCTGGGTTCAATTTCTGGTCGGGTCAACTTGGAAACCAACTTCTTTAATATCTCGTCGTGACATTCCCATTTGCGTTGAAAGCCGTCTCTTCGGACTTTGAAGTGATAGGTGGCAGACGAGCACACGAATCACCTGATGGTTAGCGATTTCCTCCGCCGATGGACACCAGTGGAGTCACATGTGCGCTGCTAACCTTTTAATCCCCCTTTTCCCCGGATAGGGCCGCCGGTACCTCACTCAGCAAATCACAGCACAGCGCTACTTCTCGCTGGTTTTCTGTGAGGCCGTGGTATTACTCCAGTCGAGCCAGGCTATTCATGTCAAAGCGTGGCTGACGGTCTTGGTAAGGCTGGTGTATACAATTACGCTTAATTATTTAAAGTAGTAAAGTTTTACTCTAAACTTAACGTTTATTCCCTTGCAATTCAATAGTAAGTTGGCAGCCGAATCGGTCTGGAGATAGCACAGGGCGTTTCCTATACGAAACAATAAATTACGCCGCTTCCGCCGCAAGCGAACGCCTTCCGGCCACTGTGCGCCTAACGTGTCATGTGATCACATAGAAATACCCACACTGGATATATTATCAAACCTTGACCACGCTTGCTTGAGATGCTGTGAGTGTCACGGCAAAAGTGCGTCTAGCACATAGAGTAACTTATATATACTGAGATAGAGGTCACTAGCTTAGCGCCATCTAGAGGAAAACGACTAATACTCAACGGCTATATAGTACGGTCACCTTCGATAATCAGTCAGGGAGACGAATAAATAAAATCTCAAAAATAATTTCATTTACTATTTAACAAAATTGACAATACCTTCTGAATTTCTTGTTTGATTCTATACTTTTTAAGATTGCTAATTGCATTCCAGGAAGCTTGAGGTCATTGTTTCAGAAACATGCTTTACTAGCACTATGTAAAAATGCAAAGTGGCATCTACCAAAACAACGCCGAATTATTTAATTGATTTTAAAGCTACATCTGCTTTTTACAAGCGCCATCTAACGAAAACCGCTGAACTATTTTTCCCATACTAAGGAAAAAAGTATTAAGTGAAATGACCCTGGTCCAATACTATGGTTACCAGATCGTATTTTCCTACTGTTGCCGTTAGAAATTATTTGGGATTTTAGTACTTTTGGTCGGGAGAAATAAGTCGGGAGATTCTTGATTACCTAACCTGGCAGCCCTAGGTGCAGTCTAGTCCCAGCACTGGGTTAACCCATATGTTGTGACAACGAGACGGCCATGACAGTGGCAGATCACAAAAAAATGGTTTACGGACCAAAACCGTCCACTTTATTACAAATCCCGATCGAAAGTTATCACCGTACTAAAGCTCATGTCATCCCGTTCCAACACGCAATGTTAAAAGATGCTGGCACGAGTTTTGTTCCGGGACTATGCTTAGTTCTCAATTTCTAATAAGGGGGAGTCAGTTTGGTGTACTTTTTTTATGACAAAGGGGGCTGACGAGCAGACGGATGACCGGATATTAAGCGATTGCCGCCGCCCATGGACACCCGCGACACCTGTGGAGTCCCAAGTGCGCTGCCCACCTTTAAACCCCCCTTTCCCCCGGAATGGGCCTCCGGTACCCTCAATCACGCAGCGAAATACAACACAGTGCTGCTTCACATCGGTTTTCTGTGAGGCCGTGGTATCACTCCGGTCGAGCCAGCCCATTCATTCCGAAGCGTGGCTCTCCCACGGTACTCCCGTAGTAAAACTTAAGTCGATACTTAGTTACCTCTTCCAGGGAGCTAAGTCCGTTGCATGTACAGGGTGGGCGACCGACACGGCGGCGCCCTGTTTCTTAGCCTGTCTTACATGCCCATTCTGCACTAATGCTGCTGCAACAAATCTTGTTAAACGCAGCTATGAATGGAACCCACGACCCTTGGCTCAAAGCCGGATCTCTATTCATGGTAATAGCTTTAACATTATCTTTGGTTGGGAAGAAAACAATAAGAAGCGTCCTAATGACGGGACAGGCTTTTAGGTAACCGTGGGAGAGCCATGCTTCGGCATGAATGGGTCAGCTCGACTGGACTGATAACACGGTCTCACAGAAAATCGGCGTAAAGCAGCACTGTGCTGTGTTTCGCTTCGTGAGTAAGGGTACCGGAGGCCCAATTCGGGAGAAATGGGGATTTAAAGGTTGGCAGCGCACTTGTGACTCCACTGGAGTTGCGGGTGTCCATGGGCGGCGGCAATCGCTTACCATCAGGTGATCCGTATGCTAGTCTGCCACCTATCACATAAAAAAAATATGACATACAAAATGGCGTTAAGCTCGCGATCATCACTTCTAGTACGAGAGCCCACGACCAAAACCATGTCTCATAGCAATACGGCAAAAACCCTATAAAATCGTTAGATTGTATGATTCTGAACCCGACTAGGCGTGTAGTAACGGTTGAAAGTGTAGCAACTGCGTGGGAGGCCATTTCTGCTGTGTCAATAAAAAAAGACAGTCGGTATTATAGCAATACGTCTGATAGTGAAAATGTACATAGATTTTATAATTGTATTACGAAAAAGTTTGTTTTCAGACATTTTGCGCGTAGCATATAGCCTGAGCACATTTTTGAAAATGTCAAAAAATTTAGCCGACCTGTATCATAGCAATACGGATAATTTTTTTTTCAACTTTTTGTATTGCTGCCAGGATTACCAAAAACCTGTTTTCAGACACTTTCAGTGTAGCATATACTCCCAAAAACGAAAATAACGTTTCGGAGTCGCCTGACCGACGCACACTGGGGCAAGATACCCTTATTACTGGCATTAAATCAGTTTACTGGCTAAATGGCTTTTGTAGTCACTAAATTGAAATAAAATAATGTTTTCGATGATTTAGAATCATTTATATGACTTTAAATACATAAATGTATGTTTTTTAGGTAATTTAACACAAATAATGAAACAAAAAGACGTAAACAATCGCTTATATTTTATTAAAATTATTCTGAACCTACTATTCTAAAGATATGCTAGCGCATCATCATCATCTTCATCAACATCATCTTCATCATCATCATCTTCGTCATCGATATGCGTTACTTTATCGGAATTTATGTTTGAAGATGGATCTTTTAATAAATTTAAGATTTCTTTTGGAAGAGTCTGAGGATTTCTTTTCTTAGAATTCTGCTTGCTGGTAATCACGGGATCTGATCTCAATAAAAAAAATCTCTATTTGATTATTCTCGGCCAAATTTTCTGGAATTGTTACCCTGTATCTTTTGAAGTCCTTATTCCTGGCCTCTTGAGATTCTTCCGTCAACTGATTTTTGGAGTTGATTGAGTGGTAAAAGTGCGGAGGCTATGATCTCCGGTCCACGAATTAGGTACTTGTGTAATGTCGGAGGCATATTGTACCATGGATATAAAGAAACAAAATGTCTGGCTGTATCAAATGACAAATCATTATCCACAACAGGTACAGTTTACATGGATTTTGCTGTTAATTTCATAAATAAGTTCGTGATTTTCACTAAAGATGTTTATTTTACAGAAGAGGACGTTGAAGATCTCCTGAGCGACGTCGAGAGTGATTTTGAAGACGACGATTCCGAATCCGACAGCGATTGAATACGATAATATTTTGTAACTTTAAATAAACCGTTTTTTTTTTCAACTTCATCCTAGTTTCCTTTTGTGCGATTTATTTCAGTCCTTCAACTTCAATGTTACGGTTTCGGGTAAATTCTTTGTTAATTATCATCTAATAATTCAGGGTCGCAACGTATTCATTGATTTGTAACAGAAAATTCAAGATGCCTCAATACGATTTTTAAATGATATCTGGGTATCGAAAAGTTGTCTGATAGAGAAGGTACTACACTTAATTTGTCTGATATACATTTTTTGCACATGTGGACAACTTATTTTATCATGTCCAACAATTTTCAGACATATTGCTATGATACCGATCGGTCAAATTTGTTAACATTTTCAAAACGATCTCAAAATTTAATGCGTTCACATTTCCGTCTGAAAATTGTTTTGTTCGCATCAAATAACCAAAATTTACTAATAAAAAAGATTTTCAGACGTATTGCTATGAGACATTTTTTTTGTCTCATTTTTTATTTTTGTTAGTGATTTTACGGGTTTGCGCTACACCACTAACGTCTGAAAAATATGTTTCCGGTATCTCAAAACTACCATTCAACTACAGTCTGCAAATCAGACATATTGCTATGATGCAGTTCGGCAAAATTCTTTGACAATTTTGAAAATTCGGTCAGATCAAACGCTACGCGGAAAATGTCTGATATTGGTATTTTCGAGTTCAAGATAATCGTATCTATCGATTTGATGCGGTTTTGGCCGTATTGCTATGAGACAAAAATTTTGGTCGTGGGCTCTCGTACTATTCAGAGCCGGTGTTATTATCTACTTCTAAGGTAGTACCCATCATAGTAGATACCAAGAGGTAGTGAGCTACCAGACCATCAAACCATACCAAAATCTACGAAGGTTAATATAAACTTAATGGTATTTCTATCACGTATTAAATTATAATGAATGTGGATTCAATTTCACCGAACCCTCAATAACTACCCGCTGCGGAACAAAACGGAAACTCCAGAGCCATTACAAGGGTGTAGCCAGTAATTGGCGACAAAAACAAGGGATTAAAGTGTGGGAGTTGTGGGATGCAATTAGCGGCGGCTGACTAATGAGCCGGCCTGTGATTACTGACCTCTGAGAATGACCCGCCGCGATTGGTAACCAAAGGGAAGCAATTATAAATCTTAAAGGGGTTTGTGAAATATGTTGGATTTTCTCTTTGTCGTTCCGCTATTTTTGACAACTACTGACTATGGTTTGAATCACAGAACACAATGGATTAATTGAAATCATAATGAGGAAATTAACTTGTCATATAAGTATCATTACAGTACTATTTAATTCTCAGGGAAAATATAGATGATTGAAAACCAGTAGAAGTATCAGCCTATATCCGCTGTTGGTTCTGAAATTGTAGCACAGGTGTTTCAGCTAACTATCTCGGAGTCAGATCAATGTATGTGATGTTGTGTTTTTTTTTAATAGAAATAGAAATTGTTTATTTAGCACACAAAGAATATAACAAAATGCTTAAAACTAGACTTATAAGTATAACTTCAATGTGCAAAAAAGGTTTCCACTCAGCATAATGTCGTGGTTACCGGAGCAGGCAACCTCGACGCTGATTTTCAGTGGTCACCATGAAGAACAAGTTTTATACATTAAACTAAAACAAATTGACCGGATGGCACAATTGGTAGTGACCCTGCCTCTTACGCCAAAGGTTGTGGGTTCGATCGCCACCCTGGACAAACATTCGTGCGATGAACACTTGTGTTTGTTCGGTGTCTGGGTGTAATATATGTATTTAAGTATATATTTGTGTTCCTCTGTTGTCTGATATCTGTAACACAAGTGCTTAAGCTACTTAGTACGGAATCAGGTCAACCAATAAGATGTTGTGAAAAAAAAAATGGTATGGCACAGCGATGGTATATTAGGTATTTATAATTAATATTACAAAAATAATGAAAACTGCAATAAACTGACAGACACAAACTAAAACAAACGACACTCCTATACACAGAGTTACAAAACCCATGCAACATTAACAATAAATTATAATACAATAGCATGGCACGCAAGTAATTTACGTGTAATACATTATTTATTATAATAAATAAATGAGGATTAATTTTTATTTATATAAAAATTCTACTATGATAGGATTAGGCCTACTAACCACCAGCCTAATGCGAATTGGTGATTCCAAACCCGAGTTATGGTCGGAAAAATTCCTACTTACTTTACGCTCGGTATCCAACCCAAGACCCTAAGATACTTTAATACTGGTAAGTACTTTAACCACTTGACCAACTTAAGTAAAAAAAACATTACTTTAAACAATAAAAAGAGGGATAATTCTTGTTCCCTTGCTATTTATTATAAATTGTATCAATCTCTTTAACAACTACACAAGATTAATTGCTATTACAAGGGCGAAACCAGTAATTAGGGACAAAAACAAGGGATTAAGGTGACCATCGACATAACTAGCGCCGCTAGTAGATTTGTATTAATTGTGGCGATAATGAGACATTTTCTAAAAACCGGCCAAGTGCGAATCGGACTCTCCAATGAAGGGTTCCGTAGCAGTAAGTAGGATATATGGCAGGTAAATTGCGGTTTACGGTTTATAACGTATTAAAAAACTACTTACTAGATCTAGTTCAAACCAATTTTGGTTGTTAGTTTTCATGGTAATGAAAATGAAAATGAAAATATCGTTTATTCAAGAAACACTGATACATAGCAATATTTGAACTGCTCTCACATAAGGTTGCCCTGTGTTGTGAGAGGAGGCTCTTTTTAGAATAATATAATGCTAATAACATGACTGTTTTCTTAATATTAAAGATGATACAATGATGTTGGTGTTTATTAATTATTTACCTCTAGTTACATTATTTATAATAAAATGGATGTGTGTGGAGCTTAGTAGATGTGTGGTGTGTATTGATGTGTGTGTTTATGTGGTGTGTCGTGTGTGTGTGTGTGTAGGTTTATATAAGTGTATGTCAGAGTAATACCTATGTGGGTATGTGCGTTTCACAAAGTAGGTGTTTGATTTTAATTTATTTATTTCAATGTATAAAGTTTTATTTAACTGACTAATTTAAGCTTGTTATTTTATGAATTAGTTCTAGGTGTACGTATTGGAATTGGTCCAACCAGTTTAATAGCACAGGTTAAAAAATCATGTTATATTGTGGGATACTTTTATTTTCAGAAAGTATTTTATTGTATATATCATATATTTTTATTAGTTGTATAATTCTTTTATTATAGAAGTGAAGGGGGGCGGCACATTTTATCACTTTGGAAGCTTCTCTTGCGCAAAGTATTAAGTTAAGATTTTTTTATATTAAAAACCTCAATATCATTTTTAAAGGCCTATCCATAGATACCCCATTCGTATGGATTTTTCTGTAAAAATCGTAATGCGGTTAACAAAATACATACATTTACCAAGTTTCAATAGTGTAGTTCTTATATTTTCGGAAAAAATGGCTGTGACATACGGACAGTATAAGTGTACCGTTTTTTGCCATTTGGCTACGGAACCCTAAAAAGTACATCCGTGAATCCATATAAGAAAGTATTAAGAATTTTTTAAACCAAAATGATGTCATAATTTCTTTCAACAAGTAACCATGATTTCTGTGATTGCTAAAAGTGGCCACTTTAGGCAATAATAAGAATTATGGTTACTTGTACGAAGATAATATTAAACAAGTAGATCTCAAAAAAATTCTTGACGACTTTCCTTTTTGGATTCACCGTTGTAGATACTTTTTAACCCCCGACGCAAAAACGACGGGGTGTTATAAGTTTGACGTGTCTGTGTGTCTGTCTGTATATGGCATCGTAGCTCCCGAACAAATGACCCGATTTTGATTTTGTTTTTTTTTTGTTTGAAAGATGAATTAGGAGGCAGTGTTCTTAGCTATGTTGGATAAAAATCGATCCAAAATGGCCGCCGTCACATAGATTTGGATTTTATGTTTTAACACAACTCCCACAAAATGGGTATCATATAAAAGGGCTTGAGTAGCAGAATATATTAATTGTGAAAAATTTCAAATCCAAGATGGCCGCCGTCAGAAAATGACGAATAACCTATTTGTTGTTCCAACTGCCTCAATATAGGTATCAAATGAAAGAGATTTAGTTGTGTCGGGGGTTTTTTAAATGTTCAATTTATTATTTTAAAAATGTTTCATAATCGTCACAATTAATAAAAATCTACTGGCGGCACTAGTTACGCAATGCGTCACCTTAAAGTGTGGGAGTTGTGGAAATTAGCGGCTTTGGCTCATTAGTCAGTATGTTTCGATTTCGATTTATTCTGCACCAGTACCACATCGCTCAGACGGCAACTTGCAAAAAATTATTTCAAGAATTAACTTTAACACTGGATCGGAGTGCATGTCTTTAGTTACGCTGAGGACATGCATTCTGATTAGGTGTAACATGGCGGCACTCTCTCCATTAATAATTGATAATTAGTAATAATTTCCCACTTGTTTACTGTTTCCTGGAACACCAGAATGTTTAAATCATATTTAGTTTCCCGAAGCTATTGTTACAACCATAGGCGGAGACTTATTATTGGCACTGATTCTTCTTATTGATATAAGTTTACTGTATTATTTAGCTGTTAGTCTTCCAAATAATAAATAAATAAATAAATAAATACTGAACTCTGAATGAGCCACCGCTAGGTATAGGAACCCAAATGACGGCGTCAATACCAATTCGTCAACAAAAAACGTCTAAACAATTATGTGTGTGAAATGATTTGCGGATACTTTCTGATTCCCAAGTTTTAATTTATTTTAGGAAAACTGTTTATAGTTAAATGGGTAAAGTCTTTGCTAAAGATTTATTAGAATTTATAGTGCCCCGCCGTCACTTTGTTATGAGACATTATTTTCAGTTTATAGCATTTAGCCGTTTGGTCCCCGGCAGAGTAGAATAGGCACCCTCACTCTTACCGATGTGTCGTAAAAGGCGACTTAGGTAAAGCTGCTGGGATGATCATCAGCACCCAGAGAAGGAAAACTCTGCATTTATATCAAAACCCTCGCCAACTCGTCTGCCAAGCGTGGTGATTACGGCAATTACCCCTCATGTGATTGAGGGAGGCCCGTGCCCCAGCCGTGGGGACTTAAATGGGCTGATGATGAATGGCATTTTTTTAAATAAAAGATTCGTCTACAGACTCTTGGTCCGTGCCATTTTTGTTTTATTATTTTGTTTATTAATTACATTTTGGTTTAAAGCTCCGCGTTTGCTCACTCTCAAAACAATATTACTTAAATATAAATAAGGAAAAAAGGGAAAAAAAGTGCATTGGTATTTAAATTACCTAAGTCTCCGTTTTTTTACATTATATCTAAAAAGGGGTGGAAATTACATTATTAGTATAGTTATTATTATTCAATTTTTTTTTTGGTTATTGAATTAAAATTATTTGTTATTGTATTTTTTTTCTCTTTTGTCTTCTTTTGTTTGTGTGTTATTGTTGTGTTTTTTTTTGCTCACCGGATTAGCAAGCTTAAGTGGCAGTGGGCTGGCCATATTAGCCGCAGAACCGACAACCGATGGGGTAAACGAGTTCTAGAGTGGAGACCGCGATTGAATGGTTTTTTTTTGTTCTTGAATCATAATTCTATTGTTATGTTGTTATAAGTGTTTGTTTAGCCTTTTTTTTTCTTCTCGCTGGGGAATCCCGCCGGCCCGTAGTGCAAAAGCCGACGTCGCCGCCTAGTGGCGGCGCCTTACGCATACCCTCCTGCTGGGGAGCAGTAGGGTTATGTCGGGCTCTCCTCTAGCGGGGGCTTCTCCTAACGAGAAGCCGGCCAGAGGCATACCGACTAAACCCCAGCGGTTTTCCCTCATCGCCCTTAAATGGCAAGGCGTCGTGGGCTGTAGGACGAACCTATTACCCATACGGGCGCCACGACCCTCCCCGGGCGGTGCCTGCCTACACTGCGGGCTAGGCGGTTCCTCCCCCGGCTTGCTGGCCGGGAGAGGGGGTAGGGACGGCCGGGAAAACTGAGCCGTCCCTACCGGGCTGCTGAGGGAGCCCGTGCAAAGCCGGCGCTGGTGACCCCCCACCATGCGCCAGCGGGCTCCCTCTGCGGAGAGGAGCGAGACGCGCATCTGTTCGGCGTCTCCTACCCGCCGCCTCCTTCGCTGCCATTACGTGCTCGCAATAGTCAGCGAAGGCGTTCCAGGCCACCTCGCTCACTAGCATAGCTCTCACTATGCTAGGGAGCGAGAGGTCCTGGCCGACCTTCGTGACCAGCGCATCACGCTGCCGAGACCACGACACACACTCCGCCAGGGTGTGGTGTGCCGTGTCCTCGACAGCGCCGCACGCATGGCAGGAAGGCGTCAAGCCACAGGTCCAGGACCGGGGCGAGCGCGTCGAGGGTCCTACGGCCGTACGGAGCGGTGGTGAGATACTCGGACCACCGCCTCAGGAGGCTCTTCTGAGCCCTCCTCCGTACGGCTTCCCTCTCGACGGGGCAGAGGCGTTCCCCCTCTGCCCTACTGACCACCATTTTCTTGTAAACGGTGGTCAGCACCACGGCATCTAACTCCCATGGAGGAATCCCAGCGAGCAAGCAGGCCGCGTCAAAGCCTACCGTCCGGTAGGTTCGAGCGACCCGCTGGTGTTTGTTTAGCCTAGGTTATGTTAAGTTTCTAGTTGCAAAATCGTGGTCGAAGTATAAAGATTTAAATTAAAGGTATTACAAGTTGTTATAGTGTACATTATTAAGTAGAGTTAGTCAGTTTATTCAATTCAATTCAAATATTCAATTCTCGTATTACCTATAAACGTTGCCGCTGATTGTAGAATTTACCTCTTGATAAAAAAGTATAATATAAAATAATCAAGCCAAAATATTTTATAATCTCCCTATTTTGTTATTGTGTTCTTGCCCATGAAAAGGCATAATAAAATAAACAAAAAATAATTTATTATGATCCGCGATTTAGGGGTGTTTCAGATGAGCCTCGTTGCGAGGCATCTAAAATAAATCTTTGGAACACTGAAAATGGGCTACCCCGTATAAGTCTGTTTAACCACACCATCTGCGTAGGCATTATGAAAAAAAAATACGTATCCACGAGGAGTTGATAACTCGCTGATAAGTTGTTAATATGAATTTTGTAAAAAATTCATCGATAAGGGTAGGGCTCACTAGCGACGCCAATTGATTTTAATTTTTAGCTACTAAACCGGATCTATTTTACGCACAAACGCGAAAATTGATTCACGCGTGAATCAATTTTTTGCGTACAAAAATGGACCCAACATTTGTGCATGGTTATTTGATAAATAGTATAAGTGTTTTCCGAGAGATTGTAACTGCCGAAATTGTTTTAAAAGATCCGGTTTAGTAGCTAAAAATTAAAATCGGTTGGCGTCGCTAGTGTGCCATACCCGTCACCTTACATGTTTATGTCTTTGTAATATTTTCAACCTGGATAATAATTCAAGTTATTCACGATGTACGAAAAATAAAAATGACCCATTTATGATTTACACCGTCCACAAGGTCCGTAATCCACCCTTGGCCCCGCGATGTTTCAATTAGCCCCGTTATCAGCCATCGGGGCTGCTGGGGACGGGGCGATCCGATAACCCGGCTTTGTTCACTACCTGAGAACTTCGGGTAATCTTAAAAGGAAGGACTGAGAAAACAGGACGTGTAATTTTAAAGAGGATTAGGTTGGAGACTCTAATGAAATATAACTTAATTTAGTTAGTTTGAATTAGAATTTAAGAACCTTGATTCCATGAACGTAGGGCATTCAGATTTCAGACCTCAAAAGTAAGTTTCAGCATGTACAGTAACCAAACTTAGTTGCTACAATAAATTACATTGAATTCTACTCATTTTAGCGTGCTTTTCCCAGTTGAGTGGACGCAAAAGCTTTCGGATGCAACATTTTCTAATTAGCTATTCCATACGTGTGTAATCATGGTCCAGTTGTGAAGGTTGAACGGCATTTTCTTTAGTGTATTTTTTTATATGATAGGTGACAGACGAGCAGACGGATCACCTGTTGGTAAGCGATTGCCGCCGCCCATGAACACCTTCGAAATCAGTGGAGTCACAAGCGCGCTGCCAAACTTTAAACCCCCCTTTCCCCCGGATCGGGCCTCCGGTACCCTCACTCACGCAGTGAAACACAGCACAGTGCTGCTATACGCCGGTTTTCTGTGTGGCCGTGGTGTCACTCCGGTCGAGCCGGGCAGTAATTACCAGACATCCCAAATTCTAGATCATGGTCTGAGCGTAGAGAGTACAGGAAACACCCAGGCAGAATTCTAAAAGCCCCATGCCATAGGGTGGACACCAAACCAAGTAGTTCCAAATATCACCATCATTCAGGCTCCATAAGGTCAGCAATTCGTTTATAGGATTGAGCATAAAAATGTTAATGTTAATTCAATTTTAGTATGTTTGACATTTGAAATTAATTTGAATTTTTATGTAATGTAATGTAATGTAACAAATAAGTACTTACCTAATTATGTTTGCGGTGCCCCTACGGGGTGTCATGTGTACAAAGTGCTGGACTATAATTTAAGACCTAATAATGTACCATGTGACATGCAAAATAAATAAATAAATAAATAAATAAATGTTTAATAAGTCACAGGCTCAGATTATTATTGACTGGCCCGCACATAAGTTTAAATTGTATATGAAAACTGTTTTATGAAAAAAGGCTATTATAACATAGATTTTTTGAATGACAATAATTTAGAAACATATTAGTAACATAAAAATTGTACTTTATTTTTAAGTTAATGGTGACATTTTGTAAGACAATTTTTTTAAGAGTAACTGTTAAGTTTCTTGCTCGTGTCTTGGCAGAAAACTACATACCGAACCAGTGGTAAACGTGTTAACATTCATTAGTGTTCTGTGTGGATCTAAATTAAATAAACTATTTTCATTTTTCATTTTTTTTAGTGTGTAGGTTTTACTGTAGACATAACCGGATTCTTTAAAAAGAATCAGGCTCTAAATAACTAATCTGAGTCAGCATAATTAAAAGCACAATACCGTTGCAACGTCGGAATTTTCACCCAGAGCTTCAAATTGCTAGTCCCGCTCAAAGGCGACTTCAACACATTTCCCATTAACTTTTGATGTGACTACAATATTTAATACTAAAGCGACTGCGAAATTTCCGTACGAACACCCCGCATTCGTAGGGTTGGCTAACACTAGATTTACGTTAGTGATAATTAGATATTAATTTCTATCATATCTAAAATATTTTTACAAATAATTTTACATATCTAAACATACGCTCCGATAAGCTACTTTCTTAACATTGACTAATTAATAAAACTAACCCTTGTATAGGTACTACATATTATAGAAAGAAAGAAAGAAAGAAAATATTTATTATTATAGACATCACAACACAGAACATATAGCAATTATAAACAGAACACAATTTGGTACAAACAGAAAACAAAACATACAACAATTAAAAATAAAAATACATAAAAATAAAACAAAAGGAAAAAAAAAACAAAACTATTTTCAACCATGTCCAGACAGTGACAAATGAATATAATGATGTGTTATGACGTCTAGTATAAATGGTCCTCACTCAGCTTATGTCACAGCCCAGACAAAGGCCATGACGCTGGTTTACAGTGAGACCAGCTGAATGAGTGCCACGGACGCTTGTCTAGTGTATTTTGTGTACCTAACGTGTATGTGTAATGTGGGTATATATATCTACTAAGAAGAAAATATCAAATAATAATGAGATACATACTGAGATACATACTGAGATACATAATTAGATACATACTATTAAATAGGAGTGTGGGTATCTACTGTTTAAATATAATATTAAAAAAATATTATGGCTAACAAATCAAAACAACTTCTAGCGCGCGCATACAGTTATTATGCACCTATAATTAAATACCTATATCGACCCATGGCTACCGGACGAGGCATCGATGATGAACGCGGGATCAGTCTGCACTGCAACTGGATGCGCAATGGTCGCCCAACCCATAGCAACAACCACCAATAGCATTCAATGAAATAAAATAGAACGAAATGAATATTATGAAACGGTCATGTGATATAGGAGATTGTATGTATTTATTTATGTGAGGTGCGGATTAGATGCCAGCAGTGCCTACAAGTCAGTGTGTAATAAAAAGATACAAGTAAATAAAATGGAACGTCGCTACGGTTAGTCAATGCTAGCCTGCATGTTATAACCTGCGGTAAGTCATATTATACAGTTAAGTTTATATATATTATACAGTTAAGTTCCTTTAACCAGTTTAACTATTATTTTGAGGTTTTTGGTGTAAAAAAAACTTGCTTACGCTGAGATTTTTTGGATACCTAGATAATGTATAGTATGCTTAGGAGAACACAGTGAAACTTTTTATTTTTCTAGCTCAAATAGTCCCACTGCTACGCAAAGGCCTCCCCTAATATCCTCCACTGCTCCCTATTCATTGCCAGCATTTGCCAGTTATGGCGTGACGACCTGGACTGCGGCCTACTTCGTGGGCGACGGCCATCTGCAACAGTGAAACTATTGTATCTTAATTATAACAACTGCATTTGATGTATACCGGTGATTCACTAATTTATGATTATGTTTTTTTTAATAGTGGTACAGTGTATTGGCTCTCCTCAGCCCGATGGTAAGCAAGAGAATAGCCCAAGTTACAGCGCAATTTCAGCGGAAGCAATGTTAAGGCATCACCTCCGTTGGCACCGGCATACTGGCCTGCTTCTTCACGCTTCGTTCGAAGGAATCCATATTGTTGAAAGGGGGAAATACCTGCGCCGGCAACGAGTTCCATTTCTTGATGGTGCGGCAGAAATAAGAAGTGCCTAATTTTCCTTACCCTCGTATTTCATAGGCACGAGGGTAGGTACAGCACAGTTATTTTTATTAATAATCAGGTGAGAGGCATTGCCAACCCTACGCAATGGCATTTCCAGGCGGCTGCTTCAAGAGAATTCGCCCTTTGAGCTGTAAAGACCGCAGCTTTTTATTATTTCCCATACGCCATTTTTTTCGTATAACACGAAAATTGGATGAAGCGATAACGGCATGGAAAATTATGTGAGAGCCAATATAGAGGTGTCGATTGGCTTTGAGGTGAATCTATGGCAATAGGAAATAGGGTAACATGCTTTTCGTGTACCATAATGAACGACAGAGTGAGCTTATGATGGTTTTTACCGACTTCAAAAAAGGAGGAGGTTATATGTTCGACTGTAAGTATGGTTATTGTTTTTTTATGTATGTTCACCGATTTCTCCGCCAATTGTTTACCTATTTGCACAATTCTTTTTTTCTTTGAAAGAACACACTTCCACGTTGGTTCCATTTATATCATGTCAGGATCTGATGAAGGGATCCCAGAGAAACCAAGAGCAACCCTCAAATTTTATAGGCACATGAAATAACTTTGTATTTTTTATGAAAACTGCACCAGTATTTACGCCTGATTGTATTATTTTTGTGGGTCAGCTGATGATGAAAGGTTAACTTCTCAACGGTGAGGAGTTAAAAGATAACTCTTTCAATACCGTATTCACAATTAGGTTGATGGTTATTGGCAGGGGTAGGGGGAGAGCGGGGGGAGCGGTTACTGAAAAATAAAACTCTAAAAAGCATGAAAAAAAAATCTACGAAAAAAGTCTTGGGCGGCGCCGACTTCGGTAACATCTTTTCTCGAGTTGTACTGTTATAAAATGTTATTTAAAGTGTATGAAGTGTTAAAAATTTTATTTTGCACTTTTTAGTTCGTGGTTTTTGCAGGCGGTTTTTTTTCACAGTATTTTTTTTTGATAACTACTATGGTTTGATTCATAGAACACAATCGGTTAATTGGAAGGCAGAAGTCATAATGAGGGACTTAACTTGTCATTTAAGTATCATTGCAGTACTATTTGATTCTCAGGGAAAATATAGATGATTGGAAACCAGTAGTTACGTAATCATGGGCTTCTACGTAATCATATTAGTGTTATATTTTTCTTTACCACTCGTGTTATGTCTACTTTTTGCATTGAGAGGCATTATTCATTAACTCGATGGGTCGTCGCCCTCGTCGTCGACCATACCTACGTTGATCCATGAAATTATATACGTTCAGTCAATGTTAAGGATCGACGCCTGGACCAGTCTCTTTTATATTGTTTATATTTTGATACTATTTTACTGATTTTGATATATTATTGTTTTGTTTATTGTGTTGTTTTGTCTTATGTCTGTTGAACGAGAATACACCATTTTTGCATTTAAGTAGTTATTGTTAGCATCACACCAGCAGTTTGATATACAGTCCATCGCCAACAGTCAACGTCTATGTTTACATTGTCCTAAAATTTTCCTTGTAGACATAATCCAAAATCTAATAATGAATTCATATAACATCTCATAAAGCATGAATATAGCGATAAGACCACCTTATTGTACTGTCTGTTGTTGCTGTATCATGCTTTTATTTTATTTTTCTGCAAAAAAGAATATCTATTTATCTATATATTATTTATTTAGTTAAATAAGCGGCACTCTTTTTATGACACTCTTAATTTAAATACTGTTATTGTAATATGTCAAAATAATAATAAAAATAATAAATAATCATTTTACAACAAACATCACATACTGATTTGACTCCGATATAGGTAGCTCAAGCACCTGTGGTAAGGATATCAGAATTAACAGTGGGATTACAAATATCTACATATAATACTTTTCTTTTGTAAATACATACTTATAATACATAGAAAACACCCAGACCAATACTAACAGATATGTTTATGCACACAAATGTTTGTACTGTGCGGGGATCGAACCCGCAACCCTTGCACCAGGGGCAGCGTTCACTACCACTGATCCAAACGGGTCGTCAAAATAAATGAAAAAAAATGTAACATCTCAAACATTGACCGGATTCCGAACTCAGAAGCTTAAGTACCTATGTCCTTGTTTGTATTCAAGTGTTTATTTTGCGTCCCGGGTTTCAGTGTACAGTCAACAGCAAAAGTTGATGCAGAGTGTTCGCTCTTACGCTCCACGGAATATAACTACAAACTGCGAAATATGTGCTTCTACTTCTGCTGTTGTCTGTACGAGGTATCAGACAACAAAGGTTTTACAAATAATACCTACATGTAACAAGTGTTCATCATACGAAAGTTTGTCCAGGGTGGGAATAAAATTTGGCGTATTTAAACTGTCCTTGTTTACCCAAATAATTTCCTAGTGATCTCGTCCATAATGTTTCTTTATGCTTATTTCACCTAGAACTACGTTCAATTTTATTTCAAAGCCCTTCTAAGCCCACAATTTGCAAAACAATCTCGACCAACATGGAATTTTCCATTCGAAATAATGAGACATTAACTTCCAAAAAATTCGTTACAAATTTTTGCTTTGGCAACATTGTACAGACAATTTATGAATTAGTACGCTTTCCAACATGCGATGACGCTTCAGTGGAAATTTTATTTTTTGGGGGTAGGTACTCTTATCCTTATGACAGTGCCTGTTAACTGAATGTTGAAATTCTCTTTCAAGCAGTGAGTACGATAGCATATTCTTCGCATATGCAATTTCTCAAGTAACTTCATAAAATGTCTATGTCGAGCAGTGGACGTCTATTGGCTGAAATAATGATGATGCAGTTCACTGCTGGACATAGGTCTCTCCTAATGTTCGCCACTCCGATTAATCTTCGGCTACTCGCATCCAGCTCCAACCAGCCATCCTGCAAAGACCGTCACTCCATCTGGCCTGAAGACGCCCTACACTACGTTCACCGAGATGTAGTCTCAGTAAACGTGAATGTTTTTTTGGCAGACGAGCAGACGGATCACCTGATAGTAAGCGATTGCCGCAATTGCAATTTCAACGATCAGCCACGTACGCAGGATATATTACAATGCTCAAGTGTGCACTCTCTATTCAGTTACCCTCATATTCCGATGGGACACTAGCGTGACACGACCGGAGAGGGAACCGACGCAAGACCAGTGGCTTGTACTTTCAGAGGCACGGGGGTACAAGACCGCCAGCATTCAGATTCCGGGCTAACCCTAAGAATTTCTTACCTAAAACTTGGGTAGGTACAAATTTTTGGCTCAATCCGGGGATTGACCCTCTCGAGCAGCCATCGCTTTAAAGTGCGACCCGCTTACCACTGCGCCACCGAAGCAGTTAGCTAGCACCCGTATATTGTACGTGCATCCGATCGGAAATGTATCTCGGCAAGACATAGCCTGACGCAGCCAAGCGTTCGAGGAGGAACCGCGCATAAATTTCTGTTTCGTACCATTGACCATTATTTATGCCTCGACTAGTCTCAGACGCATAAATACAAAGGGTTGAGCACGCGCACCGCTGCGATTGCTCGGCCGTCGTGGCCCTTACTCTGGTCACATATACGCTAATGGCAGAAATACATACATAGATTCAAATCTGTATGCATATTTCAACCATCAGCTCGGCGGTAAGGAAGGAAACCTGCACGTTTGTGATAGTCTCTGAAAGTTTTCTTACTCTGGTCACCTTTGTATTCTTCTTCTTTTATAGTGACGTTTAAGGCCTCTGAATTGGAAATAATCAGCATCAGATTAAGATATCTTGATCTTGAGTAAATAAGCATTGAAGGTGTGTAAAAGACAACAGGAAGAATCAGTAAAACATCTCAAGTCCAAGACGTTTGTTTATTGAATGAACATTTCGAAACAAATATTATTAATAATTCCTATAATAATAATAATTCTCACAACATCTCATACGTTGACCTGATTCCGTACTAAGTAGCTTAAGCACTTGTGTTACAGATATCAGACAACAGAGGAACACAAATATATACTTAAATACATATATTACACCCAGACACCGAACAAACACAAGTGTTCATCGCACGAATGTTTGTCCAGGGTGGGGATCGAACCCACGACCTTTGGCGTAAGAGGCAGGGTCACTACCAATTGCGCCATCCGGTTAGTCATAATATTAATAAGAATAATATTAATATCATTCTTCCTTGGAAACTGGGCCTCACTTGGTGTAGGCCCGTGAGCCAAGTCTAATCCGAAATATTTAAAAAATGTTTCGAGGAAAACATGTTTAAACCAAAATATTAATATTAATAATAAATTAACTATGATATGAACTATCGCCTGCGGTATTTCCGGACAGATACGACCTGCAAACCTTCAAGAAAAGAGCCTATTCCTTTATAAAAGGTCAGCAGCGCACCTGTGACTCCTCTGGTGGTGCAGGTGTCCATGGGTGGCGGTAATCGCTTACTGTCAGGTTATCCGTTTGCTCGTCTGCCCCCTATCCCATAAAAATTCAGAACAACTTATCATAAAATTTATAAGTTTATAATTGCTATTTATAAAAGTACTTACTAAGCAGAGTGCCAAAGGTTACACGAGCGGCCTAATTTAGGTGGTGACGGGTAGGGCACACTAGCGATGCCAATCGATTTTAATATTTAGCTACTAAAACGGATCTATTCAAAAAAAAATCGGGATTACAACCTCTCGGCAAACACTCATACTATTTATTAAATAACCATGCACTCTAACGCGTACGCGAAAAATTGATTCACGCCAAAAGCGGCTACTTTTAGCGTTAATCAATTTTTTGCGTACAAAAATGGACCTAACATTTGTGCATGGCTATATAATAAATTGTATTAGTGTTTGCAGAGAGGTTGTAACCCCGAAATTGTTTGAAGTAGATCCGGTTTAGTAGCTAAAAATTACAATCGATTGGCGTCATTATTTAATACTAATAAATCGACACCCTTTTGTTTAAAATGTTATTCATATCGTCACACAGACGCCACTAAACCTCTCGCAAACAACTAGGGCGGTAGAGTTCGCGACACCAAAGAAGCCCCGCGGCAAAACACAGAACTAAAATTTTGAATTCCTTGTGCCTGTACAGATAAAGCTTAAATTTGAATGTTGGAGCTGACAGAAGTGGTGCCTATTGAGGGACAACTTTCATGGCACGGAGTATAGTCACCGTGGTAGGGGTCGCTCGCACCGCTGCCTAAATTATAAGACGCCGCTAAACTCGCGCTCAATTTATGAGTTATCGTAAAATTTGATGAGTCCCGGCTACGACGGATTTAATTATACGATGTAATTACCCACCTTTTTATTGGTGTATCGTAAAACTGAACAAATTCATAGCGTCTCTGAATATTTATTGGTATCCGAGATTAATTTTGTGGAACTGGAAAATGCTTTAACGAGTCGATATTGGGTAAACATTATGGTTTTAATTAATGGAATTTGATTCAGATTAATTATTTATTGAAGGTGATTTTTTCTGATCAGTTTTAATTCGAATTCACCGTACCACATCGTACTGCTAAAATAAACTGCTAACCTCAGGCTTACCAAGCAAATTTTGATTTTTTTTAGATCATTCATGCAATTATGTTTTTTCGTAGGTTACCTATAGAAAGAAAGAAAAAAATATTATTTTGGACATCACAACACTACATACGAGTACAACATCAGTTACAAAAGAACAAACAAACAAAAAGCATAGATACAGAAAAAAAACAAAGCAAAGGAAAAACAAAATAATAAGGGTAAAAATAACCAGGTAGTGTATATATATTGTGTGTTGTAACCTCCAACATAAATGGCCCCCACTCAGCCTATGTCATGACCTTGAAAAAGGTCATGACGGTGATTTTCAGTAGGGCCAGCTGAGTGAGTGCCACGGACGTCAGCCTTGTGCGTCTTGTGTACCTAGTGTGAAATATGTTTACACTAGGTACACAAGACACACAAGATTAGGTTATAGTTCCAATCTCTTACCAGAAAATGATAATAAATCATCTAGTGGTTAAACCTATTTTCGCTTACTCACGCACACCCATCACGGGATTCTCTAAAAAAATACAAAACCCTCTTCCACCTAAGTAAATCGAATTGCTACGGTAAATAAGCGGGGACCTTCCGATAACTACTTTCCAAAGGATCCACGAAGTTCCCGCGAATATTCGGCAACTTTCCCCACAAAACCTCGGGGCCTATTGAAAACCTTATCTCTCGTATAGGCAGCGTGACCTGACGGCGTGATTGATATTAATGGCTCTTATGTAACGACCTTATCTGGCTTTGTGCCGTCGCCTTTTCAAAACTAGGAAAATCTGTATTCGGCAAGTTTCCCACGGCGTGAGGTGAAGGCGTAAGCTGCCCGGTTTTGCTGCGGAAGTCGCGGGTTAGAGTTGCGATTTCTATTGGCACTTTGTTGGGATTTTTTTCTAATATAATAAGTACTTTCATCGTGTTAAGGTGACGCATCGACGAAACTAGCGCCGCCAGTAGTTTTGTTTTAATTGTGGCGATTATGAGACGTTTCATATTCATATTCATTTATTCACATGCATTAATAACATCACTGACACGTAATACAATAAATATAGTTAATAAGGCTTTTTTTTAAAGAAATAAAACGGTGAATCCATAAATGAAAGGGAAGTAATAAGTTTTTTTAGATGTAGGTACAGTCAGAGTCAGATCAAGTTACCCCCCTGAAGTGGAAAAATAGCACTTGTGCCGACCGACATAAGGACGGTCCAAAGGTCAACAAGGGTAACTCGACGTGACGCCGTGTTACTTATGTAATATATCTTGGCACAAGTAACCATAATTCTTATTATTGCCTAAAGCGGCCATTTTTAGCAATTACAAAAATTGTAGTTACTTGTAAAAAGAAATTATGATATAATTCTTTCTCAAAAATATCTTGATTCTTTCCCTTATGTTTTTTAAATGTCTCATAATCGCCCTCAATTGATGAAAATCTATTGGCGGCGCTAGTTTCGTCACCTTAATTTAGTTTTCCAATGTGCCCGATTCGGCCAATCTTTATTCGAGATTAAATCTATTGTATAACATAAAAACATACAACTCGTAGAATTATACCAAAGATTTATTCAAGGATACAAATTGGTCGAATCCAGCAGAAGTCAGTCAAAGTGACAGTCACTCAACAATTTGATTAAATCAGTAAACCATAACTGTTTACCGCAATGCAGTAAACATATAATTTCTAAAAAGATATCAATAAAATGTACTTTTTTTTTTATTTATTAAAGGCACACCAACAATACATGCATGATCTGTTCGCTATATATATATTACAATTATCACTACAGTTCTGATACATGTATCAATTACAGGTGAGTACAGCTTTCTTAATATAAATGTGTTAGTTTATTTATAAGTTAAATCTTAAGACGACTTAAGTATTTAATTGAAATTACAATTTCTTTTATTTTTATTCACTTCAACTAAAGTGCCTCTGATTTTATTAAGTCCCTTTGAATTTGGCGTAAGTATCATTAAATATGTCTAAGTCCTGCATATTGCCACAGAGTAAGTTGTAATCGGTTTGAATTCCGCTTAACGGGGACTGAAGGCCAAGATTGAATGAATGAATGAATATAACATTTATTTCGACACACTTACATACACAGACAATAACAACACAATTTAAATATAACATAATATAATAGAGAATAAGGATAAAAACACATAGATTAGTTTACTTTGACTGTTTGAGCGCATAGATAAAATTTAGCCCAAGAGAATCCAAAGTTAAATACAAGTTAGAAGACTTTAGTAGAACTTTAAGTAACATAGGGTAAGCTTTTCCGTTATTAACAATTTAAACGCAATGTTTTATAGCCAAGGAGGTTATATTGTCTTTGTTTATAGTTAGCCCAAAATGACCACACACTTGTGCGATGGAATCGACAACCAGCGTCATCTATTGGTACAATTTGAATCTAATAGAAGAGCTTACAGTAGGGCCATATGGCGCCAAGCGCCACGTACTAACACGGGCACTACACTTCTTGGTGTATCTGTGAACATGAAATAAAAAAAAAAACAACTTTTAATACAACATCGGTCACGTAACTTGGTCATTTTATATGCAATGTTTTTGATCCAAAAAATTTTCGGCTCCTAAAAAATTTTTGACGAATTTTAAAAAGTAATACCTAGAACAAAATGTTTCAGTTCAGTATGGTTGGTAGAACATGTGGTTGAAAGGATGTAAATGTTCACAGACATAATAGGTAAAAATAAAAACTTTCTGGACGTTTCCTGACGACTGCACCCCTCAAGACGTCGGAAGTGACTGGCTCACACTGACGTCGCGTCATTAGCCATAGACTGATGACGTGCCATTTCCTGTCTGTTGTGCTGTTGTCTACGGTACAAAGGAAATTCAGTTCGGATGATCGCACCCATTCGTCCACGCCTTTGTCGCTAATCTTTGCCTTATTTTGATGTTGAACTTTACCCGCGTGAACTAAATTATGTTTTTCCGTGGGATTATCTTTCCTTTGGTAAAATGCAGACTCTATTACAAAGGGACTACGAATTTTTCACTGATGTGCCCTGTGCATTGGCCGTTGAGTATACAGCCAAGGTGCTCTAGGCCTGTCGAAAGGAGCAGCGTCTGTGCTATATTTGGCCGAGTGAGTGAGGGTACTCGAGGCCCAACCAGAGGGAAATATGGGTTCAAAGGTTGGCAACGCACTTGTGACTCCACAGGTGTTGTTGGTGGCCATGGGCTGTGGCAATTGATTAGCATTATGTGGTCTATTTGATCGTCTGCCACCGATAATGATGCGGATGAATCTTCCAACCAAAATTAGTAAGTTTCATTCAAAATATCCCAACGCCACGTTTATTTATTTACTCTCGAAAATGTCTCTGCCTCGTCTCAAAACAACAGCCGGAAGCAACAAAACCGGCTCATTGTGAGCATTGTGCCGTTGAGATTTCATTTTTCATTCCGGCGGTGTTTTGCCGCGGTAAGAAAAGTGCAAATGACAGCCGGAGATTTTGCGGGAAGCAGCTCGTAGAAACTGGTTGTCAGTGCGGGGCGGGCAGACGAGAGAGTTTCTTCGGCTGATTGGATGGCGCAAATGGTAGTGCCTGCCTCTTACGCCAAAGGTCGTGGGTTCGATCCCCACCCTGGACAAACATTCGTGCGATGAACACTTGTGTTTGTTCGGTGTCTGGGTGTAATATATGTATTTAAGTATATATTTGTGTTCCTCTGTTGTCTGATATCTGTAACACAAGTGCTTAAGCTACTTAGTACGGAATCAGGTCAACGTATGAGATGTGAGAATTATTATTATTATTTCTTGTGTGATAGGTGGTTTTATGTGGAAGGTGGCAGTTTAGTCATAGACATAACTATTTATTGCTATATGTAGGTAACACAATGAGGTAGTCCATTTTTTATGTGATAGGTAGCAAACGAGCAGACGGATTACCTGAAGGTAAGCGATTGCCGCCGCCGTACCCGCGACACCAGTGGAGTCACAAGTGCACTGCAAACCTTCAAAAACACTTTTCCATCCTCCATGAATATCTGTTTAAAAAATCTGAAATAATTTCTCTTATTTCTGTGAGTCGAATCTAGAAATAATATTTTTTATTTCGGAAAATGATTTTGTCTCGTATTGTCCATTTTAATACAACAATTAACTTTATTAATTCACCATTCAATCATTTATTAAGATGACGGGTAGGGCACATCAGCGACGCTAATCGATTTCAATTTTTAGCTACTAAACCGGATCTATTTTAAGCAGTTTCGGGGTTACAACCTATAGGCAAACACTTATACTATTTATTAAATAACAATGATCCGGTTTAGTAGCTAAAAATTAAAATCGATTGGCGTCGCTAGTGTGCTCTACCCATCACCTTAAGGGACGAGTATAAGTTATCCTTTCTAAGCGCCAGCAACGCTACAGCGATTCGTCTGATCTTGCTGATGTTCATGGGTGGCGATGAGTACTCACTTCAAGTGACTCACTTGCTCGTTTGTCGCACAAAAAACGAATTTATAAAGTCTCCAGTCTACCCGCCCAGGTCGCTGGCAGATTAAGCTATTCAGCGTCCTGTAATTGTCTAATCGCCTCATTGTCCGGGCCCTTTGATAACTCGCTATTCCCACTTGTTTTTCTTAGCCAGTTATTACTCCTAAATGAATTAAGAATATCTGGAGAATATCACTTCGGTAATGCAGTGTGGCCGTTTTCAGTTGTTGGGGGTAAAGTCCTATGACTGTTGTCGTTATTTCTAATTGCGATGGTGGAAATATTTTATAGGAGTATTGCGGTAGAAGGGACACAGGTCTGACCATTTTTCTCCTGGGGAAATGCCAATCTTTAAGTACGATGAGGACTTGAGCCCTTAGGGATAATATTAGCATAGGTACATTTAGAAATTCTGTGTAGGATGTTCTCAAGTATCAGGTATTTGATAGAATTTTAATCTTTATCAAATATTAAGCACTCATTTGTTTATAAGAAAGTTAACAGTAACTAAGTGTCGAGGACTAAAACCTCGATGCTTCTAGCCTCCTTTGATCATTTTATGACGTGAAGAAAACTTTATTCTTTTTTTAAATATCGCCGCTCTTTTGTTTCTATATGTCACTAATTTTCTCACCTGTGGACAATGAGCATACTTTTATTTCAATTAATTGAATAATTATTTCTATACAAATTTACATTGTCCGTTATTTACAAAATAATATTGGTTCCCGAATCACGCCGGCAGAGCCTTGCTGGTACATTTTGAAAACAAGCGAAGAATAGATGACAGGAAAAGTAGTAAAATTTTCACAGAAATAACAAAAGACGTCAGCTTTTCGAATTCCGAAATAAAATCCGTGGAGAGGTTTTATTCTGTGGCCTCTTCGACACAAAGTAATGAGAATTTCACTCACTTGTTTAAAAGAAAGTATTCATTGCAATTACCAGACTACAGAATCATGGTCTAAGCGTACCCTGGGCTCCAAAGCGACTTTGGACTCAACCGGGACTTACACGCTAAGATGAGGAGGGGAGGTGGGTTATTAAGAAAGTGAACAGTCATTATAAACGCAAAATTATTTTTGCAACTATACCAATACCTTATTAATTTAACTTAGGTTTATCTGTAAAATTAACTTTGAAATAGTCGCTGTAAATACCAAAACCCGCCCCTTTTACAATTTCCCAATACATCTACAGTGAAAAATAAAGTATGAGACAAAACATTTAGAAGGCCACATTTCTGATTTCTGTTAAATAACGATGGCGTAAAGTAGGCCATTAAACCCCATACAATCAGTTCTGTCAACGCGAGCAGTCAATAATGAGCTCTAATTACCGGTCGGCAGACAGAGCCAAACAATTTCGCCTACGCTAATGACGTCACGATGACATAGTGTTCGGCTAGGGCCGCGGTCTGTAATTACCCGGAATCAGGGTAATCGGGACGCTGAGTACGAAGAGCTTTTTGCTCGTTAACCTCGCGGTTGTGGCTCCAGTTTGAGCGGGGAGCGGAGATCCTTCGCAACCCCTTAAAAGGAGAATCAAATCACATGTGTGGCGATTGGACTGTATACGTATTACACTGGTGATTGGATGCCAATGAACTACGGACAATGGCAAAAACTATATATTTTCTACGATCAGGTGGGGGTCTCAGCAAAGACCCAAACAAAACAATAATATATCAAAACCAGTAAAAATATATAAAACACTATAAAAGAGGCTGGTTCAGCTGACGATCCTCAAAAACATGGTTACACGTTTCAGAAACTATTCGAAACATGCAGGTTTTCTAACGATATTTTCCTTTGCAGATAAGCGAATGGTAAAAATAATACAGTGTTGAATGCTCACATTCTTACCTACGCTACCACCTTCCGTTAAGAGACGGCGGCGCTGCTAATCCGTTAAAGGCCCAAAATAAGGCGCACTTTCTTATACTCTGAGCTACTTTTGCTCTATGATCCACAGGAGATGTGCTAAGAAAATGAGCGACGAAAAGATGTTAAACTAGCTATAAAACTTAAAGGTGTATAAAGTTGAACACTGCCTTACAAAAATATGTAGTCGTACTGCAAAACTGTCAAACGCACCGATAAGCAGCTCTTTTCATATTTTTGTTTATGGGTGGATTACGAGCCCACGTATCTCACCTGACTGGGTCCCATCTACAGCACATATCCCTCGCACACATCTCCCGAATATATTTTATGACATCGTAGGTACATATTTAGTTTGTAAATTACTAGCTTATTTGTAGGTAAGATGATTTTAACGCCAATACTGCGGCCACACCATCATGCTCCATTGAGTGTGGAAACGCCGCGTCATCGCCGGTGAAACGCGCCGTGCGAAAGGGATTACCGTGCTACGTAGTCCGCCTCATAATGCAGACCTGCCTTGATGAAATGGGAGGAAATCACCATAGTTGAGGTTAGCGTTAACGTAAATATAAGCTAACCTAAAACACGTTGTAAAAATCTAATTATATTTAAGACATTGAAACCACCACGTTGGGCGCCATTTCGAATTAAAATGTGCCTTACACGATGTGAAGTACATTATATAAAATATCAAGTAAAATGATTGTATGCGTCATTGAAAATTGAAAAGATCGGTTTGACGTATCTTCGGCTTATATTTGAAACCTTTAAGAATATTATTAATTATAGTTAAGAATAATTGTTTTTCTTATGATAAATAAACATAAACCAATAAAGTTGTTATACATCGTTTGTTTTGAAAAAATATAAAAATGGTGATAATTTATTTAGGTGATCCATATAAGTCAACCAAATATTTTTTGCTACACTTACAACAATTTTGGCGCCCAACGTGGTGCTATTTAAAAAATCGAACTTCTACATATTAATGAACAATATGTAGAAGTTCCGATTTTTTAAATAGCACCGCATGCACACAATCTTCAAATGCACATGATTATACAGAAAAAGCATCGCAGTGAAAACAACGAGCCATCCATTTCGCCGGTTTATCAGGGCAGTATCTTCATCCCGCGTAATTGGGCGCCGGGCGATAACGCCGCCTGATTGAATGCACATGCATGTTTGTGGCGATCGGCGCCGAGATAGAGGGCGATGGGGCGGTGGGGCGGTGGGGCCGTGAGGAGTATTGTGCGGGATTGGATTGTCAAATTATACGTTATTTTTACTGATTAAGTAGACTTATAACCAACGAAAATATTCGCGGTTGACTGTATTTCATTAATTAATTAATTATGAATGAAGCCACCAACTGCCACGAGATTTTTTTTTCACAACATCACATAAATTGATCTGACTCCGAGATAGGTAGCTCAAGCACCGGTGTTACGGATATCAAAATCAACAGTGGGATTACAAATATATCTGTGCGTCCTGTGAAAAGTGGTACAAGTCTACTTGTATCTTATTTGATTTTCTTCTTGCTTCATCAAAAAATCCTCTATTTTTCTGTCTGGTCAGACATGCAAAAAATCCTCCATTTTTCCGTCTGATCAGACAGAATTATAGAAGATTTTTTGTGATTGATTTGCGACGTCACCTTAAACCTAGAAGCTGAACTATTTTGAACAACTTAACTTTAGTACGTAGTCTGAAGGTTTAAATTTAATTAAAGTATGGTTAACTAAAGCAATATTAATGAATTATTAAAAACATGTGTCGAATCTGTTGATATTTCTGATTACTTCGCTTTACATCCAGCGAAAACCTATAAAAAACAAATTGACTTAATCGTCGGTCTTACAAAGGTCTAAATACCAATTGTGATCCAAGTAATCCTCTTGCAAACGTTAAATAAGCCGAACAAACGAGTTTAACGCCAGTATTAGTGGCACCCCGTTAATTGCGCTGGTGGCGCCCCCTAGTGCCCCAAAACAGGGGAGCGATCCAGTGCGCGGTTTTGTACCAATGTTGGATTTTTTGTATTTACACCCTGCGTCTGTCGGGGAGATGGATAGATAAGGCGTTCATTGATACGAGAGACGTATATGAACAAATCAGCGTAATAGCTTATTTCTTATTTTAGATCTACTACCATTATTAATTGATCGCGTTACATCCTAGACCTCATCGTCACTTTCCATCAGGTGAGATTGTGGTCAAGCGTTGGCCTATAGTTCATAAAAAAAAGTTTTAATTTAGTTAAAGGATATTTTTTGTGACATGGCTTTTGTCTTTTGTTTTTTGTTTTGTTTTGACATGATAGTAAAACGTCTAACAGAAAACATTTCGTATAATTTTTATTTTATTTTTGGACCAAAAACTCATGAGAGTCCTAAGGTAGGTATCGTATTAGGTTAGTTTGAAATTGGTCTCTAAAAAACTAATATATTTTGAATTTATGTCTGATTGATTGATAATAAGTCTAGGTTGATTGCAAATTGTTTTTATTTGTCGCGTTATTGATAAGATGGACGATAACTTTTTTAAATGTTAACAAGCATTTGACCTCAATCACAAGTGATGAGAAGAACAAACTCTAAATCTATTTTGACCATTAACTATTAACTTTTTTTTTTAATCAGCCTATAAACTGTCCCACTGCAGGGCAAAGGCCTCCATCATAGAAATCAAGTTATCACTACTATGATGGGGTTAGGCTTAATCACCACGCTTGCTAAATGCTGGTTGGTGATCACAAACCCGAGCTATGTCCGAAAAATTCTAAACATACTTTTCGCTCGACCCGGGAATCGAACCCAGGACCCTGAGATCACTGGCCCGATACTTAAACCACTAGACCAACAGGGCGTTACTATTAACTACTTATATTGAATTAATTAGGAATCTTAAATTACCTTTTACTTAATTTATTTGTACCTATCGAGAAAATGTTAGATCTATGTAACTTCTTGGAATTGCTAGTCTTGATACCCCTCTATGCTTAGAATGCCGTATTTACACAAATCATAAGGCCTATATAAACGTACGCACCTACGTAGCAATTTGCTAATTCATTAGGCCATAAAATAATACCCGAACTGATACGTATTCGCAAATAATTTTACATCCACCCCTAACAAAATTATGACATCTCTATTTGACACAAGATGATACAAAATTCAACCTTAAAGTGATAGGAGTAAGGGGTGATGTGGGTAGTTGTAATACGCGATCGTTTGGTGCTTTGTTACGCGTGCTAAGTGTCACGTGACATTGACCGACGCGTGACGTCAGGGGAATGAATCATCGTGTGGGGAAATGTAGCAGACATGGAGTGGGAGGCTGCTTACAATATACGAACAATAAATGGGTCCTTATGGGAGTTATGTGCACGAATACAAATAGTGGTCAGTTTTAGACATTGATATAAAAGGTGCGTGCTAATGCAAGCATGTCTTCCTCTAGGTACCATGTTAAGCCACACCTTTTTAGGTCCACCCTTTCTGCTGGGACCTGCCGGTGGTGGCATGGCCAGACATTTCTTTCCCACGTAGTTGTCCAATTTTTGCAGGATATCACCGTACCAACGTAGGCGACTCTCAGCAGTTTGTCTGCTATGACACGAATATGATCAAAAATCAAAATCAAAAATGTCTTTATTCAACTTAAGTCCATACAGAACAATTATGAATGTCAAATATTATGTAATCTACCGCTGATTCGGAACTGTCAATTTCTACCGAGAAGAATCAGCAAGAAACTCAGTAGTTACTCTTTCCAAATAATATGGTAATTACAATTTTCATTCTTATACAAATTATGATTACAGTGACAGTATGATATACAATGCTTATAATCAATATCGTTTAGATAAATCGTCAAAGAAAAATTATGAAATGAATTATACATTAGAGGACAGGCGAAGAGATCAACATGTCCAGGAATCCTTATCATTCAAATAATCATCTACTTTATAGTAGCCTTTCTACATAAGGCAGTTTTTTTACATACAACTTAAACTTATGTACCGGTAAATCAATAATATTTTCAGGTAACTTATTAAACATTCTAATGCTCAATCCTACAAATGAATTTCCAATTTTATGAAGTCTTAGATTTGAGACGGCAAGCCTATGTTTATTTCGCGTGTTAAAGCTATGAGAATCTGATTTTTGCGAGTAAAGGTGGCAAGTTCTTGCGTACAAACATAATACAATCAAAAATGTATTGAGATGATACGGTTAAAATATGAAGGCTGCCACACATGCGTGAGTTTTTAAATAGTTAGTGCCTTATTCGTTTATGATTTGTCTAGGTTATGTTTTTAATTAAGTTTCCTTGTTTTGTATTGTGCCAAATAAAGTTTTCATTTATTCATTTATTCATTATTCCATATTCGCTATCCTAAGAAAATTACCATGAACTCCCATATGGAACTCGCGTTCTTATCCACTGAGCTACTAATCGCACTTGAATATTTATTTCCTTCAAAAGGAAGTATTTGAGTCATATCTCAATTTGTCACAAACAATTTCAGTGTAACCGAAGGTCAATAAGTAGGTATCTTTTTAGGCTAGCCATATCAATCTCCATGCAAAATTTAGCTTACATTTAATTAACGACACTCAAATTAATAGGCCCAAGCCAACAGCGGCCATTACTTCGAGTAGCATAGATTAAAAATCCCATGTTCAAATTATGAACGCACAAATTGGCCACCCGTCGCCGTCACCATTCACTCATTACGGCGACTGACTCACTCACTGACTCGTGTGATTGCACGTGCCGAGTCGCTGTTGACGGTCCACTTCATTCATTCAAAGGCGTGCAAAAATGCACTCTCTCGCGCGATTCTAATGATGCAGACGTTCGGCGTCCCGGAGCTTGCCAGCAGGATGCATTTGTGAACCTTTTGTCTTCTGATCGATGTACTTTTAGGATAAAATTTTGGTAATGATGTTAAGTATCAGCCTATATACTGTCCCACTGCAGGGCAAGGGCCTCTATCATAGAAATCGAGTCATCGCTACTATGATGGGGTTAGGCTTAATCTTGCTGAATGCAGATTCGTGATCACAAAGTCCGAGCTTATGTTCGAATAATTCGAAATATACTTTTGGCTCGACTCGGGAATCGAACCCAGGACCCCGAAATCACGGCCCGGTAATTAAACCACTAGACCAACAGGGCGTCAATCGAACCCAGGACCCCGAGATCACGGCCCGGTAATTAAACCACTAGACCAACAGGGCGTTACTATTAACTACTTATATTGAATTAATTATGAATCTTTAATTACCTTTTACTTAATTTATTTGTACCTATCGAGAAAATGTTAGATCTATGTAACTTCTTGGAATTGCTAGTTTTGATACCCCTCTATGCTTAGAATGCCGTATTTATACAAATTATGATTACAGTGACAGTATGATATACAATGCTTATAATCAATATCGTTTAGATAAATCGTCAAAGAAAAATTATGAAATGAATTATACATTAGAGGACTGGCGAAGAT